>VWZT01013973.1:254746-295172 GCA_013397055.1 Pachycephala philippinensis
TGAAGGAGAGGCTGAGGCCGGAGCGGCCGCCAGCCCAGGGCAAAGAAGCCGGGACGCCGGGACACCGGGACAGCTGTGCGCCAGCGGCGCAGAGCTCGGGGCGCAGGGCCGGGTGGTCACTCACTGCTCCTGATCACCTCCATCCCGCGCCCNTGAGCGCGGGCCGCCGCCATTTCCTGCCGGGGCGGAGCCCTCAGGGCCGCACCGCCCTGTCCGCCTGCGGGCCCGGCGCCGCCCGCTTTGAACGGTGCCCTCAGCCGCCGGCCGTGTGCTCTCAGGGGACGGGGGGAAGGAAGTCTTACACCAGCCGCAGTTCTGTGGGGTGTAGTGCAATGTCATGGATGTGGGCCTCGCTCTCAAAGCCAGAAATGCGTAACTAGCACCAGCAAGGAAGAAGAGATAGGAATCTGCCTAGGAGACAGACACCAGGAGGATGGTGGAGAACTGCTAGTGACGATGCCTTAACGATGATAAGTCCAGGGGAACTGGAAGCCTTGGCGTACGACAGAAGAAGCGTCTTCCTGTTAGAAGCGGCATTTTGACAGCTCGTTGCAGAAGAGCAGAGCTCAGCTCCCAGCAGGATGTCCCCGCAGCAGCGCCCTGGAAGAAAGACCAGCCCCAGAGAGAAGGTGCTGCACAGGGGCAGAGGGCAGGAGTTGTGGGCACGGGCGGCAGCAGAGTTCAGTGTGTGTGCTGCAGGGCTGGAGTTCACACGGCTCATAAAGCATCTTTTCCAGAATTCCAGCAGAATGAAAACAAACGAAAAATTCTCCACAAATTGGGGGGGGAGGTAATTTCTGTATACAGAAAAAGATAAATAATTATGCAGGATTTAGTGGAGAGAGCTTTTAAAGATTCTTCAATATGAACTTTTGCCTTTTCAGTATAAGCAATTTATTCAACAGACATTCCCAGCAAATCATTTAGTATGGTTAACTGGTTCACAGTAAGATGTTAGTTAAAATAGCAGAAATGTTTTTATTTTGTCGTAAATTGGCTAAAGCCTAAAATTTTCATGTTACTCCTCAGTTTTTTAAGATGCATTTCTGCAGTTTCTAGTTAAAGTGTTCATAGCACTTTAAAGTGGTTGATGGCTGTTTTAGAAGCCTGACCTTTTCCCCCAAGTAGCTGACAAATGTGGGAACTCTTTGCTTCCCTCAGCTACAAAATAAACTGCATGTCAAACAGTAAGATACTGTAGTAAAGTACTTCAATAAGAATTTGAAGTACTATGTCTTAGAGATTAGACATTTTTTACTTCAACGTGTATGTATTGTTAAATAAGCAGAAGGAACATCTAAAAAGTGGGAGAGGGCAATACAAGCAGTTAGTTCGAGACTCCATGGGTTTCTTATATGTCAAAAGTTTTATAAACTGGAACAGAAAGGCCATGTTTTCACATCATTTAAGTCTGCTGCACAGACTATCCAACACTTGTATGTTGTTACTTTACTGAACATTGAATGTGAAGCTAAGTGAAAACACACAAAAAAAGTAGTAAAAAACTATATTCTAGAACAAGGAAGGCCTAAGTATTCTGGGCTGCATTTTCACCTTGCATACCAAGGTAGATCTACATGAACTCCCTCAGATCTAGAATGCTAGGGTAGTTAAACGATTTGATGATTGGTTCTCTGGAAAAAATTGGCTAATATGGGAGAGAAAACAATGAGAGACTATTATTTTCTTTTTTTAAATAGGCTGGAAAAATTAACTGGAATGTCATTTGAACTGGACTTATTGTTTGCATCAAACTGGAACAAAATCTTCAAGAAAATGTCGCTGTGTTGAACAGTGAAAAAAATACATCTCAGAGGTACTTTACAAATTCACAGAATCACAGAATCGATTAGGCTGGAAAAATCCTCTGAGAGCATTGAGTCCCACCTGTGACCAAACACCACCGTATCAACCAGACCATGGCACTCACTGCTATGTCCAGTCCTTAAACGCCTCCAGGGATAGTGACTCCACCACCTCCCTGTGCAGCCCATCCCAATCTCTAATCACCCTTTCCTAATGTCCAACCTAAACCTGCCCTGGTGCAGATTAAGACTATGTCCTGTCACTTGTTCCCTGGGAGAAGAGGCCCATCCCCACCTGGCTACAACCTCCTGTCAAGGTGTTGAAGAGAGCGAATCAATTTTTTTTGGACTAGTCAAAAAGAATTTCAGTAAGGGAACAGAGACTGATATGAGTAATTGTGAATGTGTGGAGAGATAGACTCTTATGTGGTAAAAATAGTCTCTGTGCAGGATGCGTTAGCACTGCAATCAAACTTGCACCTGAAAGTCTAATTTACTTCTGAGAATACACCTCGAATCTTTATTGTAAAATCAGCCTTGAAGAGTATCTGCGAAGGAAGGCTACCTGGGTGCGTAGCGCACAGTAAACAAACGTACCTCAGTTCTCACGAATATGGAAGTGCGGGTATTCCCGGAAACGGGAGTGTAGCAGTGCTCGTGTCCGGTGATTTTAACCGCTTGAAATAGAAAGGCGAGCGGCCGTGGTGTTCCCCGGCGGCTGTGGCGAGGGAGGAGCCGCGGTGCCGCCGTGCCCGGCCCTTCCTCGGCCCGGGGCTGCAGCCGGGGCGTGCGGGGCCCGGGCCTCCTGCGGGGGGGATCGGGCTGGGCCCGGCCCTGCCCGGGCAGGTCACGCTGCAGGCCCGGAGCGGCCGTGCCGCGCCTGAGGAAGCAGCGCGGAGGGCAGGAAGCTGGAGCTGGGAAGAGACAGGAGAGGAGCTAGCAGTCATTCTGCTGCTGGCTCTTACTTGGCGCAGACTGAGCGGTGAAATATTTTTCCTATTTTTTCCACAGAAATCCTGTTGCCTCTGTCTTTCAGGAAAACTAGAAGAATGTTTTTAGGTGTAAAATCTTGTTTTTATTTCTCCTCTTCTAAGTGCTGTTTCAGGTTTGTGTTTTAGAAAGCCAATAGCCTGTGCCTTGCCAGGGAAATACAGGTTTGTAAGTCTGAGGATTCTAGTTTCACTGTTGGACTACTGCTTTCTATTTCTGTAGTTGGGGTTTTTCCTTAATTTCTATTCTTTACCTGCTTGCATGCTTACCTCTTTTTACTTGATCTGGATGGCAAGTTGGTAAGTTAGTAGTAAGCAGGAGCAACATGGTGGAGAGTGTAATTATATTTTGGTTTGATAGTGCCTGAGGAGCAAATTGTCTAGTTCTTGGTATCTTCTAATATATCATGAGTGATGAGTGAATTATCTGGATCAGTGTTTTTCTTAAGAAACTATATACTGCTATCTAAGAGAATGGAGTAGGAACATCAAGCAAATAGGTTTATATTTTTGGTAAGCTTGGAACCATCTTAAACTCTTCTTATCTGTGCATTTTCTGTAATACTAACAAAGTAACTACAAGTAAAGTTAATGTGGAGTTCAAACCTTTGAGAAGGTGTGCAGATCAATCCCTTATGATTCTGAAGCATATGACTTGGTTGACCAAACTTTTCTTTTTTTTTTTTTTAACGTTGTCCAGCAATGTCTAGCATTGACCTCTGTTAGTAATGTTTGATTCCATATGCTTGGAAAGAAGAGGGATGAAGTAAATTAGATCATTACGTTATACTGGTATTTTATCTTTGTATCCTCTGATGGTACTTTCTAACAATATTTCCTTTGACTGGTTTCTTTTACTAAAACCTTGATTGAAGATACTGTCAAAAGTTCTGTGAATCATAGTGAGTTATTTTATTTCACTTTCATGTGTTTTGTAACATGGGAGAAGAAGGTATGGGGAGATTGACCCCAGCTGTTTACATCTAGAATCTGGTTTTGATTGTAGTTGGCAATGAATATGTTGTTGAAAAAGTAGATCATGTTTCATTTTGGGGAGGGCTGAGTTACTTAAAAAGTTTAAAACCATCTGAGTGACAAAAGCGGTGCAATGATAAATCACATTGCTTACAATTCTAAACCTCTATAATAGCTTTTTTCTTGTTGCTTTGCAGAAGTAATGCCTTACCTGGTTTGAAGATCTAAGAGAGCTTTCTGTTTGTGTGAGGCATAAAAGAAAATGGAAGAAGATGAGACTTTACGAGGGGAAACAGAGAGGGCAGAAGTTGAACCACGTGCTACTCCTGGCCCGGGTCGGCAGATATCAGTCAGTGAGTTCCTGTGCCACTGCTGCTACGACATTCTGGTCAATCCCACCACCCTGAACTGTGGGCACAGCTTCTGTAGGCATTGCTTGGCCTTGTGGTGGGTATCATCCAAGAAGAATGAATGCCCTGAATGCAGAGAAAAATGGGAAGGATTCCCTAAAGTCAACATCCTTCTCAGGTGAATGGACTATTTTATCAATGCCATTTTTGCATAAATGAAACCACAGAAATTAGCTGTCTGGTTTCTTGAGCTTGCTGCAGATTTTCTTAGTTGATTGCTAGTCTGAACTGTCGCAAAGCAATTTAAATCCCAAAGACTTTCAGCTTCTGCACTTGTAATGAACTGTTCAAGCACATGGAATTAGGGGTTGGTTGGTTTTGTTTTGAGGGAGGAGGTTTGTTTGCGGGGAGGGCTTTCCCCCCCTTCTAAATTTTTTGGGAGATGGAGAGGCAGGATCCTGTATTTTCTAATATAGCTGGTTGTTTTGTAATAATTCTAGGTTAGATTCATCTTGGATAATGGTGTAGTTATTTCTGTAATAGGAATTATTTATTGAAAGAAATGTGATCATATTGCAGAACAAAGCTAGAAACATCTCTTTGTCTTGAATTACCCACAAGTTGTTTTGTTAATAATACTTTATCTGGGGTTAATAATATTTTAATAAATAGATGGTAGGATTGATGATAGGCTTTTATATTGTCTTTTGCTTAGCATTTTTTAATAATTGAGGCTTGCCAGTAGCACACAGAATTCTAATTTCATATAAGAAATTACTTGGGAGTTAAATGGTATTTTAGCTTTAGAAGCTAAGGAAAATGTCATTTGGCCGTGATTCATATAATTTTAAGTTTACTAAGCTTTAATAACTAATTTTTTCTTGCTTTCAAAGATTATAGTCTTCAATAGAGGCTGGAAAATACAAATCCAAAAATGAGTCCCTTTTCTGAATATTAAGCCTCAATGGTTACAGTATAATGACAAATATTTTTCCTATTAGGGATGTAATTGAAAAGCTATTTTCTGATGCCATTGAACAAAGAAAAGAAGATATTCAACAAAACAGTGATGTAGCACACAGCTTAGCAACTTTCCAAAAATATGGGAATGACCAGATGCCTACAGTTCCGAACACAGGAAGAATTAATCCTCGAGGAGGAGGGTTTTTCTCAGGCGTTCTGACAGCTTTAACTTGTGTAGCAGTAAGTTTCATCTGGTTGGTTTTCCCTATTTGCTTCATTAAGCATGCAATCAAATATTCTTAAATTACATGCACAGAAAAAAGATTGTCAGCACGGAAGAGACTCCAGCTGGGCAGAGTAAGTAAAGTGGCCTCCAGAGCTGTGTGTCGGGAGCTACAACAGCAGTGTACAGCAAATGGAAGTCAGTGGGTAAAACTTCAAGATACTTTCTTATAACCTGAATATTCTAGTCTCCATGAAATGGAAGATTCTACATGTCAAGCCCCTTATTGTGTGTTTATTTATATCATTAATGTATTTGCTTTGCAGGTAAAGGATCTTTGTTTATTTATCTTTGTAATCTACCTGTAGGTAGTTCTACTTGGCTATCACTGGAGTAGCAGAGAATTTGAAGATGATCTTCTCATCCACAAGCCTGTTGCTAAGTGGACTGCCGAGGAAGTGATACTCTGGCTAGAGCAGCTGGGCCCATGGGCTTCACATTACAAAGAAAGATTTTTACTGGAGAAAGTAAATGGAAGGTGAGAGGCCTGATGGTCAAGGACAACTACGATGTGATTGGACTACTGATAGATTTGTTAGGGATGACTTGTTGTGAAATGACCATACTTTGTTACAGAGATTGTGGGAATATTCTGTTGATGTATCAGAATAAATTTCAGAAAAAGTTCTAACAGTTGTTGAAAACTTTTAGTAGCAGATACTTACCAAGCTACCTGACAGTTTTCAAAGAACTTTTTAAAATGCTGACAATGCAGACTTAAATGATACTGAGAGTAAAATTCTACTGCTGTGTTATTCACCCCTTCCACCTTTTCTTTCTTATGGAAATTTGCACGTGCTATATGCATATGTATACCACCCAAGAGCCATGGTGAAAGCAGGCAAGAGGAAACTGGAAAAGGAAATTTAAAACCCAGGCTCTGAGATGCAGTTGGTGTAGAACACTTGATATGGAATGTGATGATGATCTTTGAAAGTCCCTGCCAACCCAAAGTAGTCTATGATTCTCTTACCCCAGAGGTGCTACTTCATGTTTCAGTACTTCATGTTTCAGTATTCAGTTGTGTATTTGGTAGTCATATCTTTTTGGTGAATAGGCATTTTTTACCTTCTGAATTCTTCTGCTTTTGTAGACTCCTCCTAACACTGACTGAGGAGGATTTCACCAAAGAGCCTTACAGTATAGAGAACAGTAACCATAGGAGAGCTATTATGGCAGAACTGGAATGTGTGAAAACTTTAGGTGTTAAACCACCACAGAACCTTTGGGAATATAAGGTAAATTTTATAAAATTTTATATAAAATGTGTCATGTCATGTATATTAATTCTTTTTAAAATAATGTTTTTAAAAGAAGATTTTCTTAAAGCCAGGAGTGTTAAGGTAGTGGAATTACCTGTCTAAAAACTACTCAGTTTAATGAACTGTTGTATTTGAAAAACAGTCCTTTGAAAAGTGAGTGTCAGAAAATCTAAGAACTGGCATGTCCCCTTCATTTTTCACTGACTGAAACTTGATCATTTGATACCTTTTAGGCCGTAAACCCAGGAAAATCACTCTTCCTTCTGTATGCACTGAAGAGTTCTCCACGACTCAGTATGTTATACCTGTATTTGTTTGATTACACAGAAGCTTTCCTACCTTTCATCCACACAATTTGTCCTATGCAAGAAGACAAGTATGAAGATATTGTCACAAAACTGCTAGTAAGTGTTCAAAACATTAAGTATGCTACTTGCTTTAGTTATAAGCATTTCAAGACTAGCAGCGTGAAAACACATGATCTAATTATTCATCATTTCATCTCTTTACACTACAACTTTAAAAACAACAAACCTACAGAGTAAGTGCTTCCTTGATTTTTATTGTATGCAATCACCACTGTTGGAACCATTACCTTTAATAGGATTGATTTAAGGCTTCTAAGGCTTTAAATGTGTGAGACTGATTCTTCTGAAGTACACATGACTACAGAAAGGCTCTTCACTCAAATTACCTGTATTTTAACAAATGGCATTATCGGGTCTGGCTGTCTGTGGTATTCTAATCTAATGGAAATTACTGCATTACAGTATTACCTACTAGCAAGTATAATAAAGATAAATTACTGCTTTCAATATATAAAACCCGCAGATTTTCAACAAAAGACTAGTGGAAATAAGCCAGTATTAAGTCTGTTAAATAGAAAATTGATTAACAGTCTTTTTATCCTAATTTACAGGACCTTCAAGATCCTTCTTGGAGGCAATGGAGAGAATTCATTGTAAAGTATTTATTTTTGCCATACCAGCTGATAGCTGAATTTGCTTGGGATTGGTTGGATGTGCACTACTGGACATCAAGATTTATAATTGTAAATGCCATGTTACTCTCTGTTCTGGAATTATTCTCCTTTTGGAGGCTCTGGTCAAGAAGGGAATTGAAGTAAGTCTTACTGAGCTTGTGGAAGAAGGTAGGAAATACATGGCCTTCTAAAGAGAAAGTAACAGTCTTACAATTTCACAGTTGCTCACTGAAATGAGTGTCTAACCCAAACTTTGAGGTTAGTAACAACATGTGAATCTGAATTCCCACCTATGCTACTGCTTGCTCTTGAGTACCTTTATGTCTGTGAATACTTCCAAGGGTTTCTTACAGGTGGTTTTACTGATCCCATGTAGCAAATGCAGAAACAGTAACAGGCATGTTGTTAGCCACTGGGAGGTATTAACCCTTACCTTGAGAAGTGCCTCTTATGGTGTCTGGTATTAGCTGACAGCTGAGAATTAAATACATCAGAATTTAGTCATGATACAGTGTAGTTGTTACAGGATGAGTCCTCAGAATCATAAATCATAAAAAAAAGTTTAGTTATACTGATGCTAGTTCTGATAATTTATCAGAATTTCTGTTTTCTGTTACTACCTCAGTCTTAATTTAAGCATATTAGTATTTATAGCTGGTGGGATCTCTTATTTCTAAGTTTTGGAAATTGTGTGGGAGAAATTCTTGTTTTGGTGTGTAGTGGGTTTTCCCTTTTGCCAGCCGATAGAGGGCAGAACGTGCCCAGAACAGCACAGGGAACATGGGACAACTTGAGGCAGAGCTGCGATGTGGCACTGGAACCTGCTGGGCTTTGGGGTCTAAGTGCACTGACTTAGTGCTTCCTCTTTAAATCTGGTGCTACTGGGTCTTAAGAAAGTTTTTCCTGGAGTGCAGAATGGTGTTTTTTTACAGGTACCTGAGTAAGGGTTAAGTAATTTAAAGCTACAGCACCTATAAGCTTTTCTTAGAACTGGGTAAAAACAAACCAGAAAGTTCCTCTAAGCTTTTCCTTTTCCTTTTCCACAGGACTATTCCTCACAGAATGTGGAGACATTTCTGGAAAGTCTCAACCCAGGGACTTTTTGTTGCCATTTTTTGGCCTTTTATTCCTCAGTTTGTTTGCAATTGTTTGTTTTACTGGGCCTTGTATTTTAACCCAGTTATAAACATTGATCTTGTGGTTACAGAGATAAGGCGTCTGGAGACACAAGTGCAGTGATTGGCATTGGAATTTTTGAGCTGTTTAGCTTCTAAAAATGGACATTTTGCATAAACTTTGTTTTTCTTCTTTATGTATGTGGCAGTTAAAATGGTGGATTATGTTAATTTAAACATACAAAAAAGCTTTAAGGTATGTTACTCTTAAACCAGCTGATTCCAAATTGGAGGATGAAGGAAAAAGGAATTTTCTGTTGAAAAAAAAATGCACATTCCTGTATAGCCATGTAAAGCTCATACAGTCATCTCACCCTAATTTTGGTCAGATAAATTTCTTTATTCTGTCCTGAGCATTCTCTGTATTTTCAAGCCTGCCTTAAAATCACTGTCTTCTGCACTACAGTGATTTCTTTCTTTTTCTTTCTTCTGCTACAGTGATTTCTTTCTTTTTCTTTTTAAACTTAGCATTTCATACCAGCAATGTGTTCCTCAAGTTTGCCAAAGGAATGCCCTTCCTGGATAGGCTTGATGTTGAAAGTACTTCGTTTATTTCAGTCTTCTTTACATGTAAAGTTGTGACTACCCTATACACAGTCTCACAGTAGAGTTTGTTCCAAAATTCCTGCAGTTGAAGGCAAAGACTACTTGAATTTTCTTGTGTCTTGGAAAATGTGGTGATTACCATGGAAAATTTTTTATTCAGTTAGACTTCATCAATAGCTCCTTTCATTCTCTCTTCTTGAATTCTGTTGCTAATTCTTAAATTCAGGGTTCTCTCTTAAAAAGGATTATTTTGGAATATAATGTGTGTATTTATGTCTGTGGGCAAATATTGACTGGAAAGTTATTTTGTGTAAGCAGGATTGACATTTGCTAATGTATGTTCTTTTGACTGAAACAAAAGGAATGATTTTTTTCGAGAGCTTTGTCCCCTTGCATTCTGCCTCGGTTTGTTGTTTTGTTTATTTCATTTGTGTCAGTAATATGAACTAAATTTGCCTATGAATATTTTTCAAGATTAAAGAACTCTTTTGAAATCTTCACTATTATAGAGGTGGGTTGTTTTGTTTGGGTTTTGATTTTTTTTTTTTTTAATATTGAAGTACATTAGCTTTGACTTGTGCAAACCTGTTCTTTAGCCCTGCATCTTTGAGTAAGTTGAGATGGGCGAAATAAGACATAAAATGCTCCTGGCTCTATAACTGTTAAAGTTAGCAGTTACAAAAAAAGTGTATTATTCAGCAATTCAGGGAACTGATTTCTCTTCCCAAAAGGTTAAAAACGTCTATTAAGTGACCCTAGCTAAAACTATCTTTACATCCTGATGAGGCATGTACACTTCTGAACTTCATAAACTCTTGCTGTGCAGGATCAAACACTTGTGGGAAAACCAGTTGGTCCCAACGACCGTACATTTTTCCATGTTTCTGTTTTGGTGATGGTTTGCATTTGCATTTTTAAATCTGGCTCTTAAGTTCTAAGGGTAGAACTCCTCCCTGTGCTTACAGGAAGTTCAGGGTGTACATAGAGTAAGGAGCTTGAGCCATAACAAATAAGCAGCTGTTTAGAAAACTCTATTTAAAAAGTAAATGCTAGAAAAAAAGAATTATATTAGGCTTTCTTTAATGCAGGTAGGATTACTTATGGTGAATGAGATTCAACAGTTAAATCAGGCTTTATAATAAGTGTTTAATGTAGATGAGAGAGTTCTTTGTGCTGACACTGTCACTTCATACACTTTTTCCAGTCAGTTCAAAATTAGCAAATGCTAAGATACACAATAGTGGAGAAGTTTGATTTGTATCTTACAGCCAGTGGAGGGGGGATAAAAAGTTCACAGCAAATGACATTATGAATCTGGAAAATCTGTGAATCTGATATGAACAAAAATGAATATTGTCACTTACTCCTTAAGCTGATAAACTCAGATTTCTATTTAGTCAATAAAAGTGCATGGGAGAAGGTAAACAAGAGGAAAAATGTTTACTTTGGCCATTCTGGGGTGGAAAGACTGAGGTGGCATGAAGGAGTATCAAGAAAGGGGAAAATAATTTGTTGTAATTACTGTGACCAAAAAAAAAAGTCTTTTTAGATTTAAATATATACAGAGTTATATATCTAATACCTACACAAAGGCTGAATCTCACCACACATAAAGTCTGGCCACAAAAGGTATTTTCTATGGTAGGGAGCTTTAGAAAAACATTTGGCAGCTTCACGGTCACATTCACATGCCATTTTTTGACATGTATCTTCTAGTGAGTCTGAAAGAAAACACAGGAAGTTTGATATTAGTCTGAAGAAATTAAAAATACCACATGGAATACCGAAAATTGCTCCCTCACATTCTGTATTTGCCAAACAATGCCTCTTAGATATCAAGTGCTATAGGAACTGTACTGAGCTGTGGTAGGACTGAGAACGTGTGGATCAGTCAGTAATCACCGATCTTGGCAGGTGAAAACACAATAGCCAGATAAAGACTGAAATACTCTTCTTCCAGTTTTTTAATAAAGGAACTCTGATAATGGATCCCTCTTTAGAAAGTGGTATGTGACCCTCCCTTTCCTCCCTCTTGCTCTAGTGAAACTTGACTTTGGGAAGATATTTCCTCCATTCACATACCCTTTATAAACTACTATAGGATATAGCATTAAAAATAATATATGGGATATATACATGGCATGCAAAGATGTTCCATGTCCAGCCTAAATTGCCCACCTTTTTTTATTAAGGCGTTCAGTAAGAAGTTAGGTAAAGTGTGTTTGTGTGATAAAATCCATGTCTTGTCTTGTTTGTTTTATAATTGTAGTGTTGTAACTTAACAGGTTTCTTGGCATGAGCATTTCTTCTTGGCATGAACATTTTCTTCTACAGCAATGTATTTTGGTTTCAGTGTGCCAACCCAGAAGTGTGTGGTTTTTTCCTCTCTGTAACTGTCTGTAAACTGAAGAATCCTTGATTACATTTTGTTTGAGTGTCTACCGTTTTCAAAGCTTAGCCAAATCTCTGCTTGAGATTTGTCCAGGAGCAGAAAAAATGTTCAGTTTTGTGAATGAACTCAAATTCTGCCATGAAATGGAAGTGTTCTTAATGTATATATGTTTATGCTGCAACTGGCTGCCCTAAGAGCTACTCAATAGCATAAATGGCATGAACAACATGATAGGATAAAAAATCAAAACATGTTAACTGAGAACTATTCCTTCTTCTATTCTTCTCCTGGTATTGCTCCAGACTTTATCTTTTCCATGCTCCACCAGGGTCTTTGTTTCCTGACGACATGCCTGCTATCTTGGCCAGTAATTTAAATATTGTCAGGAGCAGAATCTTTACAGCCAAATAAAGGTGGACTGTAATGTGATCAATTAGTGTGAGAGAGAAGATGCTTTGTACATCTGGGGCAGGAGAAGAAATGAGCAAGTAGAGATTCTGAACGAGGTAGATACTTTGGCAAAGTAAAGGTTGAATGTGAAGGAGGAAAGGAAGTAATGTCAAAACTTTCATTTGTTTTCAGGTCAGGCAAATTCTAAGTTGAGTTATGAAGTGGGAGGCTTTTTGTGTTCTCTGTCAATGGCCAACTGCGTTGCCTTCAAACCATGGTAGTCAGAAACTCAGACTTGTTTTAAACAAGTTTATGTAAGAGTTTTTGCATTTCTGTAGTGCAAATAATAACCAATTCTCAAGCTCATTTGCATTCTAGGTAGAAGCATAAAATTACATGCAAAGTAACTGACCTACCACCTGATTTTAAAAACAAAACAATCAAACAAAACTCCAAACAACACACAAACAAAAAACCAATACAAAAATGTGACAAGAAGAAAAAAGCTCAGCAAATGTTGAGGACTTGTGAGAAGCTACAGTTTCAGTCAGTCTTTGAGGTATATTGGAAAGCATTTGCTAAAATTTTGGGAGCTGTAAACAAATAATGTAAAAGAGAAGCTGCGTTTTCCTGTTAACCATTTCTTGGGGCTTTTCTTTCTTCGCTATCTCTGTGTCCTTCCCTTACCTCAGCATGGCAAGTATATTTAGGAACAATCAAAATTTATCAGGATGTGGTCAGCAATCTGTTGCAATTTGTACACTTGTATTATGTAAATATTTTCAAATTAATATTTATTACTTTAACTTCCAGAAATAAACATACTCATCAAATATTTTATTACCTCATTGTTTGAAACTGTAATCTGTAATTATGAGTTCATTCATAAGTTGCAGCCATCAGTGCAACTGATCAGGGGTAAATATGCCAAAAACTTGTCCATCATAAACTTTCAAATGGTGTGAAATATTTTTTGCTAAGTAGGAAAAAGATCCTTCTTAAACTGTTACAATTTTCTTGTCTCCTGTTTATAGTTGCTTTCCAGCTGGAGACCTCCAGGGAGTAGCATAACATGGGTTCCTCAACAAATGTAAATGCTGAGTACAAGGAGGAGGGTTTTGGTTGTGTTTTCTGAAAAGGTAATAGATGCTTCTAGATCACAGTTTTGTTTGCTTATGTCAGTCATTAGGGGTGGAATAAGAAACAACTGCATTCAGTTGATTGGTTTAGCTGTGCTTTCTGGAGGCACAGTGTATCATGTCAAAAGTCACAAAAGGAAGGATGGTAAACTAGAGTTTTACAGTTAATTAAGAAAATACTTTTCTACTTTTCTAAACAAACAAAACAAAAAACCCACCCCCAAAACCCAACACCGAAAAACTCCCAAGTGCTCACTCACCACACACAGCAGAATTGTCTTCGCATTCCCAGTGGTAACTTTCAGTCTTTGGCTGACAACCTGCTTGCTCTGCCCTGCCATAGCAGCAGTCGTGGTGAAAGCAGCACCTAAGAGGAACAGAAATGGTGATAAATGGTCCCACAATCTGGGTGGGGTTTATCGGGGGGTTACTACAGCTGTGAAATAATAAAACAGTCAACATCAGTGACTGTACAAACATTGTACCTGCTCAGGAACCAAACCAGGGTAATTGTTCACCTGGAAAAAATTACTATTTTTTCTTGTAATCAGTGATGAGAAAAATGTCTGATGTTCATTGAGCTAGTTGAATCTTCAAAGCATTCTCAGTTATATGTGTGTATGCCTTCCTCCTAGCCCCTTCTACGAAATGAACTATTAGCTCATTATCATCAGAAAATTTGGAAAGTTGCTCAAAATTATTATTTCAAAATTGTTCTTGTAATAATTGGCACAAAGACTTTTTAGACTTTCTATGGCATTGTCAAACTGAACAGTACAGGTAAGAATTAATGATCTTTTAATGCTTAAGAAAGGCATTAAAATATGCTGGTGTAGTGTTTCTGGTGTGAAGTCGTTGCAAGCCCAGAATACCAGGTGGGGGAGGTATCAAGGACCTGAAATTAGGCAGCTTGTAAGTTTTTGCTGCAAACTAATTGCACCCTTTCTTTTTGAGTTGCTGGAAGAACAGGGTGTATCCACAAAGTCAGTCTTCATTCATTCATTCATTCATTCATTCATTCATACAGTTTCCTCCTGGTAGCCTAAAACCATCAGATTACAGTAGGCACGTGGTGTTTAGGTTGCCTGAGGAATTTGTGTCTGCAACAGGAAAAGTTAATGCTGTGAGCTCTCACTTTGCAATTACCGTTTTTTCGTATGCTTATTAAGTAATTACCTGGTCATTCCCCACAAATGGCTGTGTAAAGGTCCTGTGGTACATAACAGTTGAACAGCACAGCTCAGTAACTCCATTTCATGCATAGAAATTTAAAAAAAACCCAAACCACACAACAACAACAAAACAAAACCAGAACAAAACCAGAACAAAACCAGAACAAAACCCAAAACATTCCTGTCAGCTAATGTTCAATTCTAAATTACATTGATGATAGTCAGTATGCTGAGATTTAGTACTAAATGGAAAGGTTTGGTTTTTAGAATTATTCTTATTTTTCAACAGGTTGAATTTTGCATCACTTTTTATGTATTATTTTGAATACTAATAACATGGAAGATAGTAAAATCAAAAGATTTTTTAATTGCCTTTTTAAAAAAATTTTACTTTAGATAGCTTCAATGTTTGAGCTTAAAGCCTCTCCAACAAGACTTTAGTTATTTAGCTCTCTGCCAAACAGCAACAGCAAAGAAACCCTGTTGTACTGTGAATCCTGTATTAAAGCAAAGAATTTGAGTTAAAGGCAAGATCATGTAGATCTACAGAAATACAATTTGAGTGCTTCTGAGTTTCTTAGCAATCTGAGGTGTATTTAAACTGAGTTCCCTCTCTCCAATAGGCCTAATTTATATTTTAGTCCTTTTATCTGTCATCTGCATTCAGCACTTAATCACTCATTTAAACAGTTACTCTCACCAGTCTACTCTGTCCTTGGGCCATCCTTTCCCTCCCAGGCCACAGTAGCATCCATAGCGTAGGTAGGCAAAAGGAGAGCGGCCTGTGGTGCATCTGATGGCTCCGGCTAATTCCAGAATTCCTCTTCGATTTCTGAAATGGGCTTCCCCAAAAGTGCCTTTATAAACTGTGGAAGAAAAACTATTATTGAACCCATCATGCAAATAACAAAATAGTTGGGAGTGTTTGGGTTTTTTTAAGCATTGATAATAAATGACAGTACTTGAAAATAATCCGGTTTTATTGTTGACACTTTGGGGCCACGCTGCTTGACCCAGTCCCTTTTTCTCCAGTCCGTAGTGAGCAGAACACAGAACAGCTGCAGTGGTTTCCTCCCATGGAGGCAGTGTACAATGGCAGACTTCAGTCATTTCCAGTTCTCAAACTGGTGAGGGCCAGTGTGTGTTCTGTGGCCCAGGCCCAGCCATCTGCTAAGTTTAGCTGCCCCAGGGTTGCAGTATTTTCTCTTTAACATAACGTGCAATTTTGCCCATGTTATTTTGTAGAATGTAGTGCTTTCCATTGGAACAAATAGGTCCTTTATGATAGGGTTTTGGTTTTCCTCATTTTTAGACAAAGCAGCCAAGTAACTGGTGGGGATGGTGTGGTGGGTGTAAGGCAGGGAAATGGGTGGGTGCTTGGAGTCATTTCCAGGGAAATTAGAAAGGTGGGGTTTAGTTATTTTTTTGTTTACTTTATTTTGGGGTTGTTGTTGAAGTGATTCTCACTATTATTTCTCCAGAACGAAGCTTTCTTTAGGAACTATATTTTAACTCTCCCAGGTCAGTACTAAAGGATGAGGGCCCAAGCAGCAGAAAACTGTTGAGACTCCGGGTGACATTTTTAGGGGTTCATGTCATCCCGACAGGTTGAACTAAAACAGTGAAGACGCCTAATTGGAATAGGCAGCCTCTCCTTGCAGTGCAGACTCCAAGGTATTCCCAGCAAATTTTAAGAAGCTGAATGACTACAAAATAAATCAGTTTTACAAGGTTTCTGGTTAGAATTTCTTATTAATTACACTAATTACTTATTTTGGTAAGAGGAGAACAGTTTATAAACCTAAACTCCCAGTCCTGGGTACAGGTTGCAAAAGACATTAAGATTTATTAACTGATAACACCTATGCAGAAGATAGAAGGAAAAAAATAGTTAGACTTTGTTGTTGAAGGCTTTGATAGTTATTTTCCTACAAAATAACTATATGATTATGCAATTTTTATATAATCTGTATAATCTCATAATCTATTATATTAGCATAATAGAGTAATCTTTTGTAATAGATTATATTATAATAGATTATATGATTAACTGTAATCAGTTAATGGAAAATCTGACAGAAGAAATACTGGTCCCAGCACAGTTGAGTAACTTGAAATGCGTGGGATGCTGGTGACCTCTGGCACTTGTAATTTCATGAAACAATGGAATTTAAACACCTCATGAAATCACCTCACTGAGAAATTCGATTGATTTGTGTGTGAGAACAGTAAAAAAACACTTCAGGAAGAATCCTGAGACATCATTTAGTATTCCCCTGACTGGTCACCACTCCCAGATCTTGTCCCTCCTGCTTTTTGGGCATGTGATCTAGGGACAGAAGTGTTGAAACAAGGGTGCTTAAACTTGCACATGCAGCTTTGGCCATTGATTAAAAGCAATCACGTCCTGAGGAATTAAGAAAAGCTTCCTTGCTATGTGTCGATTGAAGTTTCATCTCAAAACCGCTGAGTTTGCACTAAACCTCCTTGCTAAGATAGTGAATAGTATCTGTTGTGCATGGCTCCTGTTCCAGAATGTTGCCTGTATGTTTAGTGTGAAATGTTGGTTCTGGGTAGCAGAAGCATCCATTTGGTTATAAACAGGTTAGTTTTACCATAGCCTTGAAAGTGTTATGTTCATTGTCAGTACAGGTTCAGTAAATTCTGAGCTGAAAAAAACCCTGCAATAAGGCTGCAGCATTACAAATGGCAACTGGTTATACTCTTCAATGTTTAGTAATGGTTACTCTTGTAGACAGCCAGTAATGTCTGGAGGAACCATGGTTAATGGCAAAGCTGGGTTTGCTCTGCATGACCTTGGGGATTCTGAAAACAGTTAAGAACTTTTACATTGTGTCTCAGTTCCTGGCAACAGGGGAAGGATGGGGTAGGAAAGATCCAAGTCAGGAAGAAGAAAATAAGAATTTCCAAGTCATATTCCTGGTTTCATCAGAGTGTTGCTTGCTAACTTTGGACGATTCCCAGTCCCTTGATTTAAATCCATGACAAGCAGAAGTGATTAACTGTCTGGTACCTGAGGAGCTCAAGTATAATATGCCATGTATCTTAAAGAAAAGAACATCAACTTTTTGTCCTTGTAATTTATTTGTGTTACAGCATCTGGACATCCAGTAAACCAGCATGGCATTGTACCATAGGTACTCTGAATATGAGACTCTGTCGCAACAGCTTTATGAGCTGAGCAATGAAATAAAATAGAAGCAATGAAATATCATCTGAGAATGCATAGAACCATGGAAACAATCAGAATATCAATATGTTGATGATGATAGCATTGGTCTGTTTGCAATATAACAAAATCTCCAAAGTGTTTTATCAGAACTGTTGTGGAAAACAGTTGGGGACTGAAGTGACATTCTGCCTATTTCCAAGTATGTTGTTATTAAGTTTTTTTAATCTTCTGTGTGGTTTTGTTTGTTTTTACGAAGACTTTGTGAACGAGAGGTTTGATTATGCATTCCTGAAAGAGCAGTGTTGTCCCTCGATGTCTAGTCTGTTTTTTGGTTTTTGTCATGCAGATTGTGTGCAGCTCTGTCAAACACAACCTTGTAGGTGGGAAAAAAGGGAATGAGCCAGATTGTATTTATTTTAATTTCATTGCTTTATAAAGTATTTTAAAAATCCACTCCCTTAAATTTCCATATGCAAACAGGGGAAAAAAAATTAGAAACACATTAATTTTTTGTGAAAGGTCACATTTCCTATAACGTTTTACTCTTTGCAATGGGCTCAATGCAAAGATAATGGTTATTTTTCCAGATACATACTCACATTTTTATTGAGATGTACAACTTTGCATAATTATGATGCCTAACTACATTATTAGCATCTAATACAGTGTATGCTGTTTTGTGGGTTTAATAAGAATTTTTAAGCCATTCTGTCAAAGACAGAGGGTACAGAAACATTTTTTGATGTTAAATATGTGTAAAATTTCCTACTGGGGTATCTTTATGCAGTCATAGTGCTCCAGTAGTTCAGAACTTGAAACTTGGGAATAAGCAGACTTTCTGATGTATCTCCAAGATCTTGCAAAAAAGAACTGCATGCCTTATAGAAACCTCTTAGTTTTTGCTTAGATTTTTACCTCTTGTTTCATAAGCCATCAGGAATGGCCTTTTTCACCTCATTTTATTGCCCACATACCTTACATGCTATCTCCACAAACTCTGGTCACGTGTAAATTTTTTGAAAGGTTAAATTTGCCTGTTTTGATACTTTGGACCAATTGAGAAACAGGTGAATTGCATTTCCCGTGCTCCTCACTGCCCACGGAGTGGGTGACTGAGGTGCCTGACTCAGAGCTATCAGAGCGCAGCCAGGCTCTCCGTCATGAGCACTCCAAGCTGGCAGAAGCAGTGATTTCATTGCTTTCCTTAATGTTCTTGCTGAGGTTTGTGCCATGCAAAGGATGAAGTCTGGAGGATGATCAAAATGCAATGATAAGGGCAATCTGAGGTCAGGAAGTAGAATTGGGGCAGGGAGCTTGGTGGGGCCCTAAGTAGGCCCCATTATGCAAGCACCTTACCTTATGGGCTTTAATCACACGACTGCCTTCCCCCAGATCCTGCTCCATTCTGTGCCCAGAATCTGTTCTAGGAATGAATTGAGGCTCTTTTCTTTAGGATCCTGCTATTTGCAAGATTTGGTGTGGTGAATTTGCAAGCTGCGTAGGAACGTATAAAAAAAAGTGCAAGAGAATCTTCTACTTAGGGCAGCTGATTGCTATTCTGGAAGATAGGATTTTATCCTTGCAGCTGTCACAAAGGTTCAGCATGAGGTAAATTTAATCACTTTAAAACAATGCCTATTGATGTTTACTAATAGTAGGCTCCCACCCGCTGAATATCCTGGGGTTGGAGTACCAAGCTACCACAGTACTCAGTGAGAACCAGGCTTTGAGCAGTTGGACGTTCCACATAATTTTATGCAGTTGTAGGTAAAATCGGGTTGTACCATGTCACCATGGGAACCTAAAATTAGAGGATGGTTTTTTGTGTCAGCCCACCTACCTATCTGAAAAAGAGGGACGATAGTATAGTTTCAGAGAAACTAGTACATTCAGATACTGTACTGATGAATACCGCAGAAAACCTATGAGGAAATGGACTGCGAATTGTTACAAGCGTTCTTTAATACTGGTTAATAAATAGGATGTAGGAGACAAAAAAAATAATTAAATATTTGCCAAGTGAGTAATTGGCGGTGTGAAGGTATGAGGCAGGGGTCCTTTAATTACATTCTCACATCATAACTTATTCATGAAGACTGACTCATTTTTCAGAATAACCCAGTTAGGGTTTTGTTGGCAATCTCAGTTCTAGCAATTCCTGCTTCTGAACTGCTTACTAAAGTGCTCCACGACAGCTCACTCCAATACCCGGAGAAGAGTGGGAGTAAAAATACTGGCTTTATAGAAAGATTGTTATTGCACGTGCAAGCTGCAAACTGATTTGAAACACGGAACTTCGTTAGCAGAGTTGTACATTACCAGTGAACTTTACAGAAGTGATGTGAGCCCCTCCAGCCCCGCTCCCGTGTGCAGGTGCGGGCTGAGCACCGGCCGCGCTGTCGGGGCAGCTCCAGCCGCCGCTGGGGTTCCTGTGGGCGAGTCCCACCCAGCTGTGCCCGAGCGCTGGCCACCTGTCACAGGGACTGCTCTCCGGCGTGGGCAGACAGGCACTTCCCGTGAGTGTTTCTGCTAACACTCCTTTCTCTACCCCTCTTCCCACCTGCCCCCCGACGCTGCCGAGCCCCGTCCGGCCGGGCACGGGCAAGAGAGCGCGTCCAGCAGAGCCCGCGGAGGCGCCGCTGGAAGGGGCCGCTTCCCTGCCGGGAAGGACCGTGTGGGTGCCGAGCCCCGGCCCGGGGCCCGGCTCTACTCACCGGCCGCCGGCAGCAGCAGCAGCAGCAGGAGCGGGGGCAGCGGCGCCATGGCCAGCGGCGGGCGGGGGTGCGGGTCCCGGCAGCGGCGCCCAGCTCGGCAGCGGAGTGTGTAGGTGTGAGCCGCGGCGGCGGCGTGCCGGCTATAAAAGGCTCCTTTCTGCCCCGAGCCGGGTCCCCCGGAGCCGGAGCCCAAGTCCAAGCTGTGCTGTCCATCTGGCCAGAAGGGAGGAGCTGCCGCTGGAAGAGCCGGGGAGAGCTGGGACCTGTCACTCGGGCAGCGGAGCGCGGTGCAGGCACAGGGGGTCACACCCCGCAGCTCTCTGATGGGGGCCGCCTCTCCGCTCCTCCAGACCTTCCTGCCCTGGTAGCTCTATTTTCTTTTTGAATTACAGCAGTTCCTAGGTAATTTAATCTAGATCTGAAGAGTAAAGCAGGAACTGTGTTGTAAGTTAGTCTAGCGTCTAGTGGTTAATTATAACCAGTGCTGAAGACGTGCTGTATCTGAAGTCTGCATCAGCCACACTTCATCTACTGATTGCACCTTTCCTTGGATGAGTAAAGAACAACCAACTCCTAAACTGGTTACGGATATTTGTAGCTTGATAAAAACTTTTTAATTGTACCTCAAACAAAATAGACTCTCAAAGTGAGTATTTTTTTGTACATTGTATTATATTTGCATATTTTTCCATTCTCTTTCCACCTCTTGTATTATTTTGTAAAACCTACAACTAGGTGCCTTATTTCATTGCCTCTCTCAACACACAGACAATACCACTTGCTTTTATGTGAGTTTTTCTGTGCTCATACTTTCCAAGTATTTCTTCAGACTTTTTATTATTGCACTGAAACCAGGGTATTTCCTGTCAGTTGTTCGAGCAACCAGGAGCCCTGAAATTTAGAGTATGGATTTTGTGTGCATGTGTTTTGTCTTGTGTTCATCCTTTTTTTTTTTTTTTGGCATTATTATATTCCAGGATATTACCCCCATTGCATCCCATTGAGGCCTACACTGCTAGGATATGGAAAGAGAAATAAAACTAGAGTTTTTTTATGGAACTTACCAGTAACTTTTTCTTGGTCATGTCATCTTACTAGTGGAGAGCTGCTGGTAGTTTGGTGGGGGGGTTTTGTGAACAGTATTTTCATCAAAGAAATAAAATCATTTTTTCATGCACATACTGAAGGATAATTTTACTTTTGCAGTAAAATGCTCTTGATTTCTGTGTTATAACATTCCTCTTTATTCAGGAGAGGTAGAAAATCATATGTGGTGTGATTCCAACAGGCAAAAAGCATGCACAGACAGATCAGATTTGTTTTTGTTATGCTCTCATTAATCCAGGCTCTCTGAAATGTTTGTGTTGGCACTGAAGTGAGGGTAGCGTGGGATAAAGGTGGAACATCAATCGGAGGCAGGATATTGATATGCCATTGTACACCTGGTAGGCCTCTGTGCAACCGCGTGCAGAACACCGGGCGAGGTGTGGCGGCTCAGCCAGGGCTGTGCAGGGCGCTTGGCAAGGCACAGGGTGATGGTGTGAACTCCACACAGCAGAAATCAGCAGGGTTCCCGCCTGAGTGCTCGTGTTCTGCAGAGAGGGGAAGGTTGCTGGAGGCTTCCTGTGAAGCCCGGATGCCTTGCAGATCTGTACCGAGCAGCCACAGTGTGCTGGGACAATGCTGCCAGCCCGTCCTTCTCCTTCCACCCCTGGGCCTGGCTCCGGCCAACATGAGGAGCACAGCTACCTACCACTGTGTGTCCCAACACAGCTGGAGTGGCATACTAGTGAAGTGGATTGTGTGGCAACCAGAAAGGTTGTCCATGACCCTTATAAGTGTTGGTAGAAAGCCCATCTATTGGGGATTTNGGCAATTTTCTCATTACTCATGGAGTCACATCGCTAATTACTGTTACTCTGGTCTCGTACTGTCACTTATACTTCATTTGTTTACCGACTCTTCCGGTCAATAAGTCACACCTATTAGAACATTTTAATGGTGTCCGAGAGCTGGTTCATGAAACTTCCAGTTGAACAGTATCCCATCCAGCATACCATTGCATATGACAATGAAAACAGTATCCAAGGGAGCAAGATGAATGACATTTCATGTTGTTCTTCAGGACGCTGACTGATGCAATGTGTTAGTGTAGCTGATATGTTTTTCTCTGAAGAAAGAAAAGTAACCTTAAAACCACTGAAAAATCAAATGAGACTGAAATGCTCAGACTACAACTGCTTCTGAGAGAAAGTACACAAAGATGTGTAGGGACAAAAACTGTATGTAGTGATGAAGTAAGGGATGCAAGTCATGAGTTCTGATTCCCACGAGTGTAGTAAAAGTTCAAAGGAGAACATCTAGTGAAACTGGTGAGAGGGGAGGAAATCTGATAGAAGGAAATACTTTTATTGAGGTGGAGCTAGATTGTCCAGTTAATTGCCAGGCATATGGCTAAGAAAATATACTAGTAACAGATTGGAAGTTCATATGGATTACAATGATAGAGTCATATTGTTTTAAATTAGATTTAGTTCCCTTTAAATTTCTTAATTAAAAACTTATGTGGCAGTGTAGACCTCTCATATTTCTTTTTGTAGTGTTTCTTTTCTTCTATTTGAAGCACTTGGAAACTGACCTAAGTCATATGTGACAAATGGCATTTCCTTCTTACTGATGAATTCTTTCTGTCTGTCAACTGGAGCTCTGCAGGGGCAGGGAGAAGCATTTGCTTTTCAAATTTACTTTCTCAAACAAGGCTGCATGTGCCTTATGATTGCTTTAATTGTTTTTAAATCTGAGAAACAGATTAATATAATTGAGACACATGGCTGTGCTGAGGAACATTCTCACAGCATAACACTGTTATTGGGAAACTTGTTAAATGAGTTCTAAAAGCCTCACTTTCAGTGGCCAGGATTATGTACATGCAGAAAAATGACAGACTATAGTAACACAAATGTTAAAATGTTTATGGAAAGTGCTAGAACGGTCTAAAATATAGTTAATGTATGTGCAAGTTATCCACTACCCTGTGATCAGGTGAAGGTAGTGATTTCGAGACCACTGTAACAGTAGATTTACTGTTGACTAAACAGCTGAAAAGCTATGTTTTTGGAGTAATAATAATTCCATTAAATTTTTTTTCTTTAATAAGAACAGTTATTTTTCCTGAGAAATGAAAAAGCATGGCACCTACCTTGGTCAAATTTATATATACTCTGCATTTAGCTGTTGTGAACAAATGTAGTGCTGCTGCTGCTGAGTATAGAAGTACTAGGGTCTGTACTAGTCAAAGTCCTGTAGGATCCTACAGGATTAAGCATGTGGGAGTTAAGCCATAGGACATACTTGCTGTCCCACTGAATTAATGAACTAATAAAGAATGGTGAAAGAAATTATTTTCCCATTGTTAGAGATGGGAATGGAGGCGGGATGATTTGCTTAAGGTGCTTTATGATGGCTGTAGCAGAGCTGGGAAACAGGAATTTGATGTTCTGCATCCCAAGTTAAGTCCTAGATTGGGTTCTTCTGTGGCACTGACTCCTGGAGGAAAATATGGAAAGAAGCACGTGCCTTACTGTGAGGGTATCAGAATAATTAAACCTGAAGAGTTGCTTCCCAGCAGTTAAGTCAAATGACTGTGTTTACTTGTTGCTATACTTGGTAAATGTCTCTGAGTTATGCCACGTTTTCTTAAACATTGGATTGGGACACAGGTTCTGCCTGGAATATATCCATTACAAGTGTATGTTCCTTCACATACTGAATGTCCAAGTAGTGCACAACTTCTTTATCATTGTTGTCTTCATAAAAATACCAAACCAAACAGCCTTAATTATCTGAGTATTTGTTTGGAAACATTCAGTGCCTTTGTTCCCATTTTTTGAGTTTTGGCTGGGTTTCCTCACTTTCATGTCCTTCCATCTTCTCTTAGTTCCTTTTCACAACCAATGCTTCCTGTTTACTAATGTTTTCTTCAGCTCATGTTGTTGGAGATGTTGTTCCAAAATGTACAAGAGTTATAAAACAACGTTTGGAGAGACAAACTCCACGTGGAAGATTAGCAAACATTCTGCTAAGCCATTTTATAGTATTTTGTGATGTACATGTGTTATCTCAAATCCAGTTCTAGCATACAGATCAAAATCCAACTTTAAGACTATACCAGCCTATAGCACAACCCCTAATATCTCTGGTAATAGTAAGTCTCGGAGTAGCACAATACGTCCTGAGAGAATTTTGGGCATTGTGTCTGTAACGTTGTCCTTTATGTGCCCTTTGGCAGCAACGTTACTCTGTCGATGCTGCAAAAACACCGTGCTCGTGTGTGACTGCCCATAATAGACAGTTGTGTGCTGGAAAGGCTGTTATTACAGAAATGTTCTTGAAACTGGCTATAATGTCTGCAGAGGAGCTGAATTACTCCTATGGTTTTCTTCTCTCTTCCTTCTGGTTTTGTTTTTTCCTGTTCCCCAATCTCCCTTGTTCTCCTTAAGTACAACAGCTGCTAACACAGAGCCCATTCCGTGCCTACAACCATCCAGGCAAGTAATGAGATTGCAAGAACATCCTCAGAGCACCACGTATATACTGATGCAGTTCTGTCCATTTTTATGGCATGGAATTATATTGCCTGTCTTTGAGCAAAGGCACACACTGGAGATGCTGGGGAAGGACTCTATAAATAACTTCCAGCTTGCTTGGCTCTTAGGTTCTGACAGTCATCTCTGCCTTCCAGATTTGCACTCTCTAAGTCAAGTTATACATTTGGCATTTGCACCCAAAAAACGGCCCACGGCCTGCTTCTTGTGGAATCCAGGGCTACTTCTTATTTTTATATCTTGAAGAAAAAAAAAGATTTGGCAATGCAATGTGTGCATTTTTCTAAAACAAAATTTCAAGTCTCCACCATATGTCTGGAAGGATATTTTACTTGTTTTCTTTATATAGGTTACACCAACTTGGATTCTTGAAATGGCTGATGTAATGACCAGGATGATGGGATAGACTGACCTCTCAGCACATTTGTAGGTGATACCAAATTGGGGGGAGTGGCTGATACACTGGAAGGCAGGGCTGCTACTCAGACAGACCTAGTCAGACTGGAAAAATGAGCTCTTGGGGACCTCATGAAGTTCAGCAAAGGCAAATGCAAAGCCCTGCAACTGGGCTGGCAAAAGCCCACACAGTGGGACAGGCTGGGAACTGACAGAATAGAGAACAGCTTTGTAGAAAAGGAGCTGAGGGTTGTGGTGGACAAATTGAATGAGAGTCAACCGTGTGCTCTTGGAGCAAATGTGCCCAGCTGCAAACTGGGCTGAGTACCACTGGTGGGTTTGGAGGGAACTGATTCTTCCCCTCCACCTGACACTTGTGACACTACATCTGCAGCTCTGTGTTGTTTTAAGAAAGTCACTGATACACTAAAGCAAGGCTAGTGAAGGCCACCAAACTGCTCAGGCAGCTGCAGTTCATGACATACAAGAAGAGACAGCTGGATTTGCTCAGGTTTAAAGGAGATGGTGAGTGGAGATCATCGTGCTGTGTACCACTTCCTAATGTAAGGGTGTAGAAGAGAAGGAGCCACATTTTTTCCAGAGGTGCTCAAGAAGCAATGAGCACAACCTACAAAAATTCAACATGGGAAACAGTTTGGTTTTTTTTTTCCTAATGATCGAATACTGAAACAACTTGCCCAGAGAGGCTATGGGAACTCCATCCTTAGAGATATACAAAACTCAACTGAACATGACTAAAAGCAACCTGCTTTAACGGGACCTGCCATGAGGAGAAAGTTGGACTACAGAACTTGCAGAAGTCCCTTGCCACCTACACGATTCTGATATTGTGATGTGATAGCAGATACCTTCAAATTAGCAGTTCCAACCTGCCAGGGAAAGAGACTCCAAAATCACTTCCTTTTGCCTAAAGGTTTTTATGAAACCATGGCCTGTAGGCAGGGAAGGCCTGTTCTGCAATAACAAATTAATTGATAATAATTTTTTCCATATATTACAAGTAAAATATGCAAATACACTGGGGAAGTCATCTGTACTGAATTCAAAGAGACTTGAGATTTTGCCTGCTTTTATTATCTAGACAGCTTTGTCACAAATAGAAGCGGTGCCCTTTTCATAAAGAACTACTTTCCTACCATTTTAACTCACTGTTATGAAATCCTATTTCTATGCCTTCGTCCTTGTTAAGCATTTCTGAATCTTCTTCCAGTTCTATTTTTACTGAAACCGGGGAGAGGCTGCAGAACTGAATGCAGTATCCAGGGTGGAGACAGAACATGGATTTACAGAGACTGCAGACTATATTTCATTTAAGAGAGAAGAAAAAGGAACGCACAGTTTTGTGTAACTTTTACCATGTCTACTGGCTTTTCATTGTCTCTAAATGTTTTAAATTGCTTGAAAATAAAATGAAGACTTTTATTACCTGTTTATTTGTTCACCTCTTAGTTGTTCTGTCCTTCACCCTGTCAACAGTGAACACCCTATTGGTGTGGTCTGCTTGTCTTGCAGCTTTCTTTCAGGACCTTTCTTGCTGCTCCTCAGCTGTGCAGTTTTGTGGCAACTGAACTCTTGTCAGGATAAACCCCCTAAGTAATGTGTCCATCAAAGGAAAGGTAAGTAGAATGCAGCCCTCGTCTGTTCCAGGCTAATCTGCACAAGAGCCCTCTGTCTTTAAACACTTTAAACACCATCCAGACTGCTTTGGGAACTGGGAAGTTACTGAATGTATTGTTGAGGGTCAAAAAATCCCTGGAAGTACTGAGGGGTAGGGAACACTGGGATTAGCTAGAGAATTTAAGAGTAGGAAAGAAGTGGGTATAAGAAAACTTGTATCTTAAGACATGTAAGATCAAAAAGGTGCTAAATAGTGCTGATGAACTGAGTATGTATCAGTTGTCAAGTAGGCTCTGAATTTCTCATCTCCAAATCTCTGTGGCATGGTCTCCTGCTTTTATTCTTTGCTTTTGCAGAGTGGTTGGGATGAGGAGTAATTGAACCAGAGAACTGTCAGCACTAACATCATGATTTGCTATACCTGAATTAAACCAGGTACTTCAAATCAGCCAAAGGGTGCTAGAGTCATTTGCTGACAGTATGCACAGAGTGCCAGTGCACAACACACAGGCTGATGTTCAATAAAATGTTTAGGAACAGAAGCTGTTTGATTTTCAGTAAGAAGTGGGGACTCAACAGAAGGTAAGAGTTTAAATGCATTCTCAAATCTGGGCCAACGTGACAAACTTATTATGTTTTCTACGTAGACCTATTTTCCACTGCATTGGAAGGCAACAAACGCCATGGGTACTATACAATATAAACAAATTAGAACAATTTCTATAACCTATAATTATAAAGACTTAAGCTTATGTGTCTTTGAAGTATCAATTACTGGCTTAAGAGTATTTTTTCCTAAAACTAAGAAAGATTTTATAATTCAATAGACTTTATAGTTCCTTTTACAAGATCAATTATGGACAAAAAAAAAGACATATTCAGGACACTTATGAGCAGAAGACTTGTAGACTCATTGCCACAAAGAGCTAAGGAAACAGTGGAGTGTGAAGGAAGCTGCTGAATTGAAGTCCCAGTACCTTGTACATGTGACAGTGCTCAGGGAAGATGATATTTAACTCTTACAGAGTTCAATGAATCTTCAAAGACACATAGAAATGTTGCATGATTTCCATAGTACAGATGGAAAACTAGCACACCAATGGGTTTGGCAGTCTTCAGACTTAGTCATTCTTTTTGATTTCATTTTAATACAAGGAAGACGATCTGTGGGTGACCGAGCACTGGAACAGACTGCCCAGTGTGGTTGTAGAGTTTCCCTCACTGCGGGTATTCCAGAACTATCTGGATACAGTCCTGTGCCTGAGCAGGGGAGTTAGACTGGATAGCCCACTGTGGTCCCCTCCAACCCTACCCATTCTGTGATTCTCTGACCTAATCCAAACACAGAAATTGCTTCTTTGGTTTAATATAAAACAAATTCCTCACGGTGATACTATATTTACAGAATTTCATAGCGAGCCATCTAGAAAAACTCTTACCTACAGGTCCTGTGACTAATAAAGTTCATACCATCCTAAACACGTAGAGCTGTACTCTTTAAAATAACATGTATGAAGACTATTGTTCCTACATATAAAGGAGAAAAAGTTTTAATTGCATATGAAATGCCATCATAAAACTAAAGAGACCCGATGCCATGAACTGCCCCATTTGTACCAGCAGGGATGGAACCACCATTCTCTTTGCAGTTACTATATAGAATGAGGGAGTTTGCTGTACTGTGTGTACCAGGCCTTGATAACTGGCATCAGGATGTGCAAGACAGAAAGGAAAAAAGGGAGTGAGGAATCAGTCCTAGGAAAGCTTTAAAATGAACAGTTTTATCTTCAGCTGTTAGAGGTGTGAATCTTACTACATGGATTTAAATTCTGCGGAGTACTTATCCTACAATATATATATATAGCACCCAGCCAAGGGTGATCTCAGAATCAGCAGTCAAAAAGTGACTGGGAACAAAGTAGTTCATTTCTCTGACTCCTTTGATAGCTTTCTAGTTTCAAGTCTAGGTTATAGCTTTCACTGATTAGCCTTTTAAATAAACAGACATTTTCCCAAATAGCCATATTACAGTGTTCATGAAAGTCTTCCAGTTGGTAGGCACTAAATATATTTTTTCCTTTTTAGGGTGTAAACCATCACATTTTAATTGTGTCTCAGTTACTTTACCATAAGTATCTTCATCTAAATTATGCTGAATGACAAAAATTTTGTCAGTCTTCTTTCTGTGACTATGATACCCCAAAAATAGGAGTAATATGGTGCATACAAAATTTTATGCTTACCATACTCAGGTTATCTTTTAAATAAACATCTTCTGCATACTTGACATTTTTATTTCACAGAACAAAACAGTTCTGCATATATGGAGTACTCTGAATTTTGTGTGTCTGCATATAGGATCTACATACTTACACTTAATGGTGATTTGATGCTGCTGGGAGACTCACCTAATTTCCCAATTCTGTTTGCAATTCTTTAATGTCACATTAATGTCATATTCCTGTAGTTATTTCCTCTCTCAGAAAGAAGAAAAGATAAACCCTTATTAGTTTATGCACCACGTAATCCCTAGGGAGGATTTGCCTGGGACAGATAATCTTTGCTTGTGTTCAAGTCTTATTTAGAATGGAGGGTCAACTTAATTACATAAGCAAGCCTAATTTTTATTCTGTAAAATACTATATTGAATTTTTGTTTAGATTGATTCTTTCTGACAGCCACAAAAAACAAAAACAAAAACAAACCCCAAAAAAACAAAAAAACAACCAACCTGAATAGTTTTTATCAAAAAAAACCATCCGCCAATACTGCACATCTCTATTCCAAATGCATGGCCATTCCCGGGTAATTGTGTGCAGAGATGCTGCTGAACATCCATTTTCTTCCCATCAACTGGTCTTTTTCATTTACTTGTTTTTGTTGAAGCAACACACAGTTTGTCTATGGATGTGTGCAGACATGTTTTGCATATTCATACAACAAAGCAGAATTAAAATGTAAAGCAATGTAAAGTAGTTAATTCTCTGAAATTACTTCATTCCTGTTCCTAGCAGAGGAATGCATCTTAAGATCTAAATAATACAAGAATTAAAGGATCACTTGTTTCAGGTAAGGAGAGAAACATTTCCTACCATAGCATATATATTGCATCCCCCCCTCAGTTTTCTGTAATCTCCATAATTAGCTGATTACTGCACAACTGGAAGGACTGGAATTAGGTGGGTCCTTTTATGATCATTATGACAGCAAATTGAAGGAAGAGGAGGAGCTGCAGCAGTCCTAATTTTACTTGAAATACTGGACTTAGAAACCTATGTGAGAACAGCGAGCAGCACAGTCCCTTGGAGAAGGGTCACCCTTGAAACAAGTGTCACTGCTTACTGCTGTGCTGCTGCTTTCAAGTTTTTGGTCTTTGAATTTTGTTTTTCATCACTTTGTTCTGGCCTCTGTCCATCATCTTTTTATCTCTGGCTTCTTAAGTCATTTTTCATTTGTTCAAGTAGCTGAAGGTCAGATCATCTGATCTGACTTTATGCCATAGGCTCTGAAATTTCTTGTACCAGCCCAAGTAATTTCTCTCTGAGCAAGGCATATTTTCTACCTGCTTAAAGCATATAATTAAATTTGGAGTCACACAACATTAGAAGATAAAGAACTTCCTGTTCTGTTATCAAACAGCATCTTGTAAGGGGCCTGTGTCTGGAAAAAGGCTGAATGGAGCAGGCGCCAGAGGTAGAGACAGGACAGCCTAATTAGGGAAGGATTTATTTCAAACGGAATGACTTACAGTAAGATGGGACTACACACATTTGGAGTGTGTCATATTTTTATAGTAAAAATAAAACTTAATAAACACAACTTTTTCTATCCCCTCAGAAAAAAGGTGGGGTGTTAATTAAAATATTTGTTATAAGCAATAATTTGGACCTTTGAGAAAAGGAAGGAATGGTAGTAAGTTCAATACTGAAGTGTTTCAACTGACAGTCAGAGAAGGTTTAGTCTTCAGAAAATATAAATAAACAGTATTTGTTACAGGTTAGGTTCTGACCTCAGTTAAACCAGGACATACCTAAAAGGTAACAAAAATGTATAAAATTATCTAATGCCTGAGATTCACCAGTTTACAGAAGAAAATACATTTTTTAAAGTAAATAAATAATCACAGCTGCCTAAGTCCCATTTTACAAATTTAAGTAGTGAGACCCAGGATAACTGAAGCTCTCTACAAATTCAGTGGCAAGGTGCAAATTTGAAGAGCCCAGTTTCTTGTCATTTTCTGTTCTAGTGCTGTTTATTGATCAAGAATAACAACGCTGTGGTTTTAAGGAAAGGCTGACATGCCCAGACTACATGTATATAGAAAAACCTCAGAAGGCAAGCAACATTTCCTTTTAAAATAGCTTCTAACAATGCTTTAGTATAATTATACATGCCCCAGACTGAGGTTTGGAAGAACGTTAACTCTCCTGTCAATTAAAAACCTCCTTTTGTATGCAGCCAGTGGGTGGGGTGCCACATTTGAGAGTGGAGCATTCAAGTTAAAACCTCAACCATACAAGGTTTGTTTTGAGTCTTCCAGCACACAAACTCAAACCTCAAATTTTGTGGAAGCCTACGTTGTTAGAAACACAAAAAATGGACTTATAAAACACATTTTAAAAGCATGAAAAAAAAGTGAAAAGTTGATCAGAGTGAAGTATGAGAAACTGTAGGACTCTGCCTGTTGTAGCAACTTCAATCTTAATGGCAGTGCAATTCTGTTGCAATTGCAATTGTTTCCTAAAAACATGACTCCGTGTATCTATCCTGCCTTGCAACAGGTGTGTGGACTAAGACTGTTGTGAAAGGTCTTGCTGCTCCATCAGTGCTATTATTTGTAATTGCTACCATAAACTGCCTATTCTCCTGGATTCTTTTCCATACTTCAGAATTAGAACTCCATGAAACTAAGGATACTGTGTTAGTCTGTTAGCCAACTGTCATGGAACTCTCATCACTTCTGAAATTGCCTGTTTGTAGGAGTAATCTGTATATACCTGGGTGCTTCCAGTCCAGCTCACAGCTGCAGTTACGTGAGCATTACTAAATTAGTGCTAACACAGTAGTTCGCATTTGCTTCCCAAAAGTCTTGAGCAGTGTGCTTACTAGGGAATACTGACTCTTCCAGGGTAGAAGAAAATGTACTAACCTTATTTTTAAATATATTCATTTCCCCAGAATAATTCTCTGAGAAATCACTAATTTCCAAGCACTGTGTCGCTCATATGGCAAATCAATTTTAGCCTGAGATTTTATAATTTTAGGGTCATATTGGTTTGAATGCAATGCACAGGGATGCAATGTACAATTCTTTACAGAAAATACTTTCCTAAGGTATCTATGGCAGCATTCATAGGGTCATGGAATGGTTTGGGTTGGAAGGAATCTTATCTTGTTCCAACCCCCTCCATCACAAGCAGGGACACATTCCACTAGCACAGGTCGCTTTAGGGATTCATTCAAAGAATTCTCATGCTTTCCTGCTCTACTTATATGATTTCCTTAAAATGCTAATCCTTCTAGTTTGACAAACAACAATTAAAACACTCTTTACCCTTTTTGTATTTTAAAACACTTACTTGCCCAAGAAAAGTCAAGAATTGAAATGAAGATTGCCAGGAAGGAAGAGTGAGTTCTACAAAGAAATTTTACCTGGAAAAGTGTGAGTGTTTTAGGAGGGTGGGAAGACTCTTTTCTCCCCTGCCCTCTGAAGAAGCTGCGTTTTGAATCCTGTATTTCAGTAATGATTGTAAAGAAAACAACAACAGCTCTTATCAGTTTGATGCTCAGCAATATAAAACCGTAAGTAAGTACATCAAGAGTGTCAGCTAACTTCATTCTCCTTGTGTTTCTGCAGAAGTATTTTCTTTGAAAGACCCTAGTCAAGTCTGGCCATTCCTTATTTAAAGTTTTATTTAAATTCAGAATTATTCAGTGTATCTATAAAATTGTTAGTTTTCTAACATGGCTTTTGTTTCACTACATTTCGGGAGACATAATTAAAATTTTTTTTTCAGTGTTTTCGCAACATGAAGCAGAATGATAGAAAATAAAAAGCAAACTTTACTGTTAAGGACTTGAAACTCCAATTGCTTGCAAAGTGTCAGAGGTGAATCTGAAGAATTCCTTAAATATGTTTTTATACTCAGACAGCCTGAAGGCACTTTGCCATTTTTACTAGTGTTTGTAAACCTGAGTTTTGGATGACTCCTTGACCTTTTGGAATAAGTATGACTATTAAGATAAGCTGATGAATAAACGCTTATCCTGTTTGCAGGAATTAGGGTATTGGTCTATAACTGAGCATCATGGTGACATTCTCTATATGAAGGGCCTGAGCTTCCTCCATAGCACATGGAGAGAGTTGAGAATTCATAAGAGCCAATAAGATCATTGGGGAATTTCTGTTTTAGCCACATGGATATGATTAAGCAAGGCAGAAAGGTGTAACATTTAGCCCCTTTGACCTAAGACTGCAGGGAAGCAGACTCAGTGCTGATGTGTTAATAGCTTTCAGGATATGAGAGATACAGTTTAGAGGCTTTGAAGATGTTTAACCTACTTAGCTCACCTACGAAAAGGATAATCTGATTGCCAGCTTCAAGAGGATTGTAAGCAACCCTCAGCAGTCTCCTGCAAAACTTGCTTCAGAGACATCATTCCTGCTCAGAGCAAGCTAACTCACAAAGTGTGTGTTTGATTTAGCACTTCACTGTGGCTCAAAAGTGAGCCAAACATTGTCCCCATGTACTGTGCTTTGGTTCATTTGATAGAGCTGTCTCAGAGCATGGGATTCCTTTGGGGAATAAGACAGGAAGGTGTGCTCCAACCACGACATTCAACCTGTGTTTAACCCCTGAAATGTGCACTGGGGCTGAGCATTCGACAGCTGCACAACATTTGCTTTCCAAAAGGGCTTCATTTGGATGAGCCTGCTTGCACACAGGCATGAGCACGTGCAAAGTCAGCAGCACCAGCACACACCTTCCTCCCTGGTCTCTCCTGGACAGCTTGTACTAAATATACACTCCTAAAAGTCACACTAATTTGCCTTTGACATTACCAAGAGATTGAGACCTTCTAGATCTGGGCAAAGCTAAAAAACAAAGAAAGGCTTTTTTGCTATTCGGGCAGGAAACTCCCTGTGGAGAGAGGTATTCCTCAGTTCTGCTCTGTTACTTGGCAAAGCACCATTCTTTAACCGAATCAGACTACAAACCACTGTTTTCCCCTCCCCCATCTTCTTTATGGGCAGATTTAAACCTCATATATAACCTGCGCTAGAAAAGAGATCAATTCACTTTACCCCTATTCCATCTTTTCAGTTACAGCAGAGTTCTCTAGCATTAAAGACCTGTTGTAATCAACCTCTAAATAGAAAGCAGAGCAAATATGGACAAGGTCAGGTGAAAAATCAAGATATTGAAGGTAACTAAAACATAGCTCTGAAGTACAGCTACAATGAGCATTATGCATTGAACAAAACACTTCCTGAGTTTCATGCTAGCAGTGGATACAGTGATAGTTTCTGTCTTCCAAAGGAAGTAATCAGACACACCTTATATTGCTAAATTAGTCAGTGCAGCCACAGTTACAGAAAAGCAAATGATAAAATTGAGACGTGATGCAAACAGCTGAAGCTCATGATAATGGGTTAGCTAGTTACAACAGTGAGGTAAATATTATATTAGCAAACAGGTCAGAAAATAGGTGTAATTTTCCTCACCTTAATCTCCAAAGCCTGTTTATTACATACAAATAAGACAGCAGTTCTGAGAAAATGGAATAGAATAAAATAATCCAATCGCATAGGACATAGATTGCTACATTTAATCATTCCTAACCATAATAAATAAGAGGAAAAAAAAGGTTATTTTTAAAGGGTAGGAAAAGTTCTAGTATTTTTTTTAGAGAAACGGAAAGACTAACATAATATTAACAAAATGAAAAGTGTCTCTGAAAGAAGAGTTGACAAACTAAAAACTTCATTATATGCTTCCCTTGAATCCCTGAAGTATCTTGATACAAATAAAGCAGTATCTCATTTTTCAATGAGATCCTGCACTTTCAGAAAGGGTCCTTATCTCACTGGACACGAAGTGAGAACTGCTCACAGAACTATCTGAACTTCGGACTGCTCATTACCTATAATCATCTAGGATAGGTAAGTTATTGTTAAATCAAGAATTGAAGCAATGTATATGTGATTCCTATTGAAATACAGTATTTTTGTCCACACAGATACATTTCTCTGATAGTAAGACGTTTTGCAAATGTATGACTCTCTTAAGCAATTAGTAAAGCACCTTAAAAGATTTACAGATCTTAAGAGTATGCAGTGTCAAGGCTCAGTAAGGTGGAAAACTGAATTTAATCTACTAAGAGCCTGCAGAACAGAACTTTTACTTGTATCAGCCTCTCAAATTCACTTACACTTTAATATTCCTTGTTTGAATCAATACAGAATCTTCCATCTCATTTTTAAACCACATTTTCAAAGCTCTGTGTGTGTGTGGCTCTGCAAACGAATCTTGAATTTCATAGTCCAGCAAAAAGCTTATTTGCAAATTTTTACATACTTTGGACAACTAATGCTTAGGAAGGCTATCTTAGCTAGGCACCTTGATTGTAATGATTAAAAAAATAACTACGGCATTTTTAGAACAGCGTGCTTGAAGAGAGGGTTTGGGTATTTGGTCTAGAGACATTTTCAGGAATGGCTTCAGTTTTGCCATTCTTCCTGTCAACGTGTGTGTGTCACCATCAGGAGACAGTCTAAGCTGTAACACCACCCACAGCCTAACGATTTTGTCTCTTATCTTTCCCCCTGCCAAAGAGAGACAGTGCAGTTTCATTTGTTGCCAAACATACTGAGAGGTTTGAGTAACTTAGATACCTCAGGGAGTAAAGCTAGCTGGGGAAAAACACCTGGATCCATCTCCCACGTGCCCATTATAACTGTTACCACCCTTCAGAGAAGGTTAAACACAGAGACTGGCATTACCCCACACCCTTTTTGTTTACTTCTTCTGGCTAACAGAATATCTCTAACCAGTCACCCATTTGAAAAATGGTTTTGTGTTTTTTCTGTTCACATCCTCATTAGAGCAGTCACCCATGACTTTGTCGCAATGCAACATATTTTACTCATGACTCTCCTGTGAGGCTATCCTGAGGCCTGAAGCTAACGCTCCTGATGGTGGCTGGCAGGAACACAATCCAGCCTAGCCCCGCTTAATATGTCTGGTTTCTGTGTGCTCAAACATTGCACTGAAATGGCTTGACCTTTTTTCTTTTTCTTTCTTTCTTTTTTAAATTCACGCTATCATTTCTAACGTTGCACCTTCCAAGGCAGAGGAACCCTCGTTCCTCGCCTGCCGTGGGCCGGGTCAGACACGCCCCGGGAGGGACTCGCTCCCCCTGGACTCGCTCCCCCTGCTGGCCCGTGGCCCCGAAATTCCCCTTGGATCCAGCGAGATCATCCACGGCGAGGCGCTGCGGAATGCCTGCTTACGGGGGGTTGATTTTTGCCGCGGATTACGATTGCGACATTGGAATCAATCCAAGATAGTATCTCTTGTAAAAACCCAGGGGTGTTTCACCGCTTTCCACCAATTCCAACAAAATTTTAACATGCAAGAAATCTTAAATTAATTTAAAAATGCTAAATAGTTTCCCAAGGAAACTAACGGTAACCTCAGACCATGTTAGTTACAGTTTAACTTGCCCTGGGGCTGTTCTCAAACACTCTGCCCCCCTCCACCACGGTCAGTCTCCCAGCGAGAGCAGAAGTCCCGTCTCTGCCAGGGCAAGAACGGTATGCAAAAAGCAACTGAACTTCAGTGGTTGTTAGAGTGACAAGTCACAAACACAGCTTTGCAACATCCCACTTGTGCAGTTGCAAGATATTGATACACTGTTTAGACCAAATCTGAGGGTAACCAAGTTATAATATGTAGATGTTTAAGAAAGAATAAGCAAAAAAGTAAAAAAATCCCACCACAACCTCTTCATTCATGCAGAGGTGTTGTCTACTATAGGATATTTTTTCTTGCACGGATTAAAAAAAATATACAGACTGATGTAGTTGCTGCTAAAGTAAAAGTCATCCTATTTTCATGGCTCAAACCCATAATTTGACTGGTAAGTGCTGGAAATTATAATGTACAATTTCGTTAGCATTTAAAAAGGAAAAGCTTTTGCTGTTTCAGTGATGCAGTGGGTCAGGGTTTTTAAAAGCATGGTATCACATGACAACAAATAAAATCCCACAAAGAGCATAACTTGCATGCAATAACCAATATTTTATCACAGAAGTATTAAGAATCCATCACTACCAACAAAAAAGCAGAAGCAAAACCTAATACTGGCAATGCCTTCAGTGAGAGTCCTCCTCCATATGCTGGCCAACTACAAGAATCTGCCGTAGATCTTCCTGTTGTGGCCAGAGAAATGTTCACTCACCCCTGGGCATCCTAAACAAAAGAGCTGGGTCAAGTAGTGGCAGCAAATTGAACAATAGCTACCAACTGCAAACTGACTTTTCGAATGGATTACATTAAACTAATTTACACGGGATTACTTTGACTGAAGAGCAGTATTCTGGTTAAGTCACCTTTGGAAAAGAATTGTTCATACTCTGATTTAGTTCAGGTTAATTTCGCAGGTTTCTCTTCTCATAAAGTTCTAATATGTTTAAGTATTGCAGTTTGGTTAATTCAGGTCAATAGCCCCAAGCACGCCTTCACCAAAGGAGTTCTCGTTTTCATACTCTTGTTTTGTATAAAGCTCTGTCTTGGTGACATTTTATAGAATGTATGCATTCTTTGTTGTGGAATATTTCTTTGGGTAGTAGTTATAACAAATTCATGTCTGACCACAACTGACTCTTTTTACAGATGTTTAAAAGAAAAAAAATTAAATTTCCTGGTTTAATTATGCAAGGAGATATTTTTTCCTTCCCGTGACACATGCAGAGTTGGTATAACCATATATTCCATAACCACTGTTTGAGGAAAGAGAGCAATGTCATCATCCATATATTTATTATGGAATTCTGAGTCTGGGAAAGATCAAGAACTTGATTCAAATTGAAAAAAAAAAAATTTAAACAGCAAAATCAAAACAGTTTTGAAGGGAGTACATTCCTCAAATTATCTCCACACATAAATAACTTATTCACATCAGAAATTCCAGTGAACTGTAATCCTCATGTCAGAAAGTGTTGCATGATAAGGACTTCAGAGGCTGCAGATTAACGAATACACTGGAAAAACTTACTTGTCTTCCACTCATCTGGAACTGTCCTTCATACCCATGTAATCCTCTTGATCAGTGAACACATAATAAATATGGGTTCCAAAGCAATTTACTTTATAATATTTGACTTATAAAAAGTCAGACTGGTTTTGTCTCCTCTCCAAAAGTTTGTTTAGAGTTCAAGAGAAGTCCCTTTGCTTGTTTTGTTTCATAAACTTATTCCAGATTTTATAGGAATGTAACTTTTAAAGTCAGGAGCTTGTTCAATAACCTCCTAATTCTAACTCAAAAATTATTTTGTTTTCTAACAGTTTGAAAGGCAGGGTATTTGTATAGACATTTTTGTTATTTAACTTTACTTGATGCGATTTTCAGGCTCACATTTGCAGTCTGTATTACATCTGAAGTATTCCCAAAGTAGTCAGGAATTCCCAACAGGCCATTCTCTCCAGGTGAACAGTATGCAGCAAATCCTAACAGCAGGCTTGGAAAAACCAGCAACATGATTTATGTAATACCTATAAATCAAAAGGATTAACAGCTAAGATTAATATTTTCATTTTGTTACTAGCAGCCAAAAGGTTTTACCTCAGCAGGTTTGTTGTTCTGGATGAGAACGATCGTACTGCTTGCTTTCTTAAGCTGCTTAGTGTTCAAACAATTGTAGTTTGGAATTGGATAAGCCATCTTACCATTTTTATGGTCTATTTCACGGTTGATGATCCATGGATATAACTGTTGTTCTACGCATGATCTTTTTTTCTGTTTCTCTCATGTCCCTTTAGATCCTGCAGTAAGCAAAGGCCCAATCTCACAGTGACTCCTAGGGATCTGTTAAATGTCATACTATACACTTAGGCACTAAGTATTTAATATCTGACTGCTGTGATTGAATTGTCACACTTAGTCTCAAGAATCACAGGGCTGAGATCAGTGAGAGGTAATTCACCCTTGGAACTGGGAAAAGCCTCAAGGCAAAGCTTCAACACTTTAGAAACAATCCTTATAGGGTAATTAGACTGGAACAATGTTTAATACATTAATTTATTAATAATTAATGTTGTAGGCCGAGCCAGGACAAGGAACTTTCCATCAGTATAACTTCACCAGATAAAGTACCAATTGGGTGCATTCCTTCCAGTCTTGATTAGTGGTAGTTTAATCTTCATACTATTCTGGTTACAATTTCTAAAACTTTTCTTTATGCAGCCCTACCATACAGGTCACATCAGTTACCATAGTACTTGTGGGGACATCTGTACAAGACTGGTCAACTGCACTATCAACATTGCCACCATTAATGCTGCTGAAAAATGAGAAACAGAATCTGAAAATCCTTAGTTGTAAAGGATCCACAAAAATCATTGAGTCCAGCTCCTGGTCCAACACAAGACAGCCCCAAGAATCCCACCATGTGCCTGAGAGCCCTGTCCAAACATTCCTTGAGCTCTGTCAGGCTTGGTGCTTTGATCACTTCCCTGCGGAGCGTGTTTAGTGTCTGACCACCCTCTGGGGAAGAACCTTTTCCTTATATGCAGCCTTAGCCTCCCCTAACACAACTTCTGCCATTCCCTCGGGTCCTGTCACTGGTCACCAGAGCAGAGATCAGTGTCTGCCCCTCCACTGGCCTTCATGAGGAAGCTGTAAGACCACAACCTCCTCCAGGCTGAACAAGCCAAGTGACCTCAGGTACTCCTCAAACGGCTTCCCCTCCAGACCCTTCACCATGTTTGTCATGATGTTATCAGAACACAATTATGTCCACCGTTCGAGAGGGGAAAACCCAGTTCCTCTCATTTGAGAGAGCACTGAAGAGCGCTCCAATCTGGCCGTTCCGTGGGTAGGGGGTGTGTGCCACCTGGCCGGCCAAAGGATGGTGTTAGTCCCTGTTCCTGGGATGGTGTCCCTGCCTGGCCAGGGGTTTTACTGCCTGTCCCAAGGAAGGTGTCCCCGCCTGCACCTGCCGCTGGTCAGACTGGCCACGGCCGTCGCTTAAAGGAAGGACGGCACAGCGCCCCTTCGGCCTCGTGCTCACTCAGGGGCTTTTATCGGGCAAAGGCGTTTTCATTTTGTGCGTTCCGACATGAGGAGCGCCAGCTCGCACCAAGCCGCGGGGCTCACGCACGCTCCTCTCGGCTGAGCGCGGCCCCGCGCCCGCCACCCCTCAGGGCACTGGGGCGCGCGCACGGCGCGAGGCGC
>VWZT01013973.1:296234-323913 GCA_013397055.1 Pachycephala philippinensis
CTCCTGTTGCGCCGTGACTGGAAGCAGCCGCCCAGAGCGCTGACAGTGGCCGGGCCGGTGCCCGTCCTCTGGCCGCGTCCCCCCGGGACGAGTTTTTGGGGCTGTCCGCGCTAGCAGGTGCGCGGTGACTCCTGTCGTTCCTCCAGCCCGGGGAAGGTGCCCGTGCGCCGTGCCTCCGGTGTGCTCGGGCAGCTCCGGGCGGCAGCGCTGGAAGTGTTTTGTTACGGAAAGTCAGAACTGTCTTACAGGAAGTGGGAAAGAAACCCCAAACCAAGCCCAGAACCAAAAAAGGAAACTCAAACATTGTCGATTGTAGTCATCAAAATCGGGTATTAAAGCTTATCTTGGTTTAAATCTTGTTGATAAATCTAGATTATTGATAAGATGCTCCTTCAGTTAGGTTTTTGGATCTGTTCTTCACTGAAATATCTGAGAGAATCATATACCGAAGTCTTCCAGCCCCACTTCTTAATTTCCTGGGGAAATGAAGTGACTTCACAAAGCGTCTTTGTTTTCTCCTGTTTCTTACATGGATTTAAAAAAAAATGTAGCAAAGCCGTGAAAATAGAAAATAAATCTTGAACAGTATCTTACTATTTTGTGGGTAGGGAACAAGTGGGAGGAGATGCAACTAAATACCGAAGGTAAGTAAGGAGTGCGAAATGAATAGGTTTTAAATTACTGCTATATATTCTGTTTACTTTTATTCAGATATTTCATTTTGATTACAGTCATGGTCACTTTTCAGAAAAAGTGGAACTGAGTTTTGTCTGTGTTAGGTGGTTTTTTGAGCTGACATAACAGAATTCAATGATTGTGGCCAGAAGTATTAGATTAAGCAGACAAGTTAACTCGGAACTATTGAAATGTGTGTTGTATAATGTTTTTCCTGTTTCTCCCCCATTATCTTGCATGTTTGAGATGTCTCATATAACAGCTCAACGATGCATGAACACGAACATAAAATCTTTTGTGCTTTTGCTGTCTGAGGGACATATTTATTCTATACAGATTTTCTATTAAGATTTCTGTTGTTTTTTTTTATTTTGGTGCCAGTCCAAGTTTGATAAGTTTACAATCTCTGTAAGGCACGCTTTGGTTTGCACTATAGTTTATTATCTGTAATTATGCTTTTAATCTGTCAGATGGTTGGGATGGACAATAAAACGGCTTTGACAAGTCTGCTTTCTGACAAGGCTTATTCTATGATGACATGTGCTCCATGTCCCGTTGCGTACTTGGCTGCATTGGAGCTGGGGGTGATGGAGATGTTTGTGTTGGTGGCATCTCTCGAGGAAGCAGTTTGGGTGTAGCTGCATGTATGCCACTTCTCACTTGGCTCTGTCGAGGCAGAGTTGTGCTTTCCCGGGTCCCTGGGGTGGGAATTACACGTATATAGCTTTTGGATCCAAGTGTCTGAATGTAGTATGCTTGTTGCTGCTGTTAGTGGTGCAGGAGGTAGCAGCAGAGATAGGCTTTTGCTTCTTGTAGGTGAAAGGGATTTATCCTGCCTGCCTCTTACTTGTATCTTCACTCCTGCTGTTCTGTTTCAGTCGTGCTCTTTGCAGTATTCCCTGTACTCTGGGGTGTAACTTCTCTCCTCTGGAGTACAGTTTTCCTATATGGAAGCATTGGTGAACTGTTTGTGGTGTTGTTTTATACGCAGGCTTCTGGTTTCACAGCTTCCGACCAAAGTTTTGAGGTATGATGGTGTGGGTTAATTTCTGACAGAATTGAGGGGGAGAAGGCTGATGCTAGAATACAGAAGGGGTCTTTTCACTTGGTGTGATTTTACTCTGTAATTCAGCTGAACTGAGGCTGGTAGAGATCTATCAACTGCAATAATGATAAAATTTTCAATGTGCTTTGTACTGTACAGAGAGCTAATTTGAGATTCCTGTAACCTAGTAATTGTGTTAATAGTGAACTTGGTGATACATGGCAAGAGGATATGCTCCTGTAATTTAAAAGAATACATCTATACACTGCCCTTGCTTTGTAAGTTTTAATTCTGTGGAGAGGGAAGTGCAGCAAGGATCACTGACTTCCAGTTTTCAGCATTTAGGCCTAAAGGTGCAGAGAATACTTACTTGAAATATTTATAATAACCAGAGCCATAAATATCTACAAGAAACAATAACAGAATTATTTGGTCAGCTGAAGGTCATTAATTCCCAGGGGGATATTTCTAGTCCCAAATGATGTTATGTTTTTTCACAGCATTCTCCATTCATCTCTAAATAAGCAATGTGCAAAACTCTGTGCAGGAGGAGAAAGGATCAGTCCTTCCCAGTTCCCTGTCCTTTGGGACTGAATTTTCAACTGGGGGAACTTGTGTGCATGGCAAAGCATAGATAGTTGCTCTCTGGTCCTGCAATTTAGAAATGGAAAGGCTTGACTCTTAAATTTTTACACGGTGTGACCTTCCTTTTTACAATAGCCAAGGCCTATATTCCTTCTACAGAAAAACTCAATCTCTGCGTGCTGTATGAATTTATTCACTTGTGTTCTAAGATTTGCTTTGCAAAGACAGTCTGGCAATTGTATCCAAAGCCCTTGTGCCTGAATATGGCACATGGTATATGCTAGATATTGGGAACGTCCTTTAAAATGTATCTTGAATGCCTTAGAAGTGCCAAAATACAGAAGAGAAGGAAACTGTCTTGCCGTGTGCTGGAAGGAAGGCAAATAACCAGGAAGAGGATAAGTGGCTTTGTAGAAGGCAGAAGTGGAGGCATTGCTGTCTGCCTGCAGTGGCACAAACCTGTTGTCCTTCATGTCTCTTGTTTGTGTGAGGGGAGCAGCATCTGTCAGAGAAGGTGGCACTGGCTCCTGGCAGGGTACATCGTGTCACTTGGCTTCTGCTTCTGGGAAACAGGATGAGGTAAAGCCTGTGATGAAGATAAAACAGGATAAATTGTTCTTTAAAATGTTTGGGTTTAGGCAGCTGCCTTTTATTTTTTTTACTACATTTAGTAAATTGAGCTTGTATTGGTATCATAGCAGCAGTTGTAGAAATACTGCATTTAATGCAACAGTTAGTTCTGCCTGTGATGTTAATTAGTGATACATTAGTCTGTGTTGGTTTTTTTCAGCTCCCATACTATTTTTTCTTTCCTTTAGGTTGTTTCTGTCAGTGAATTGCACAAAGAGTAAAACAACAGTACAGGCTTTGCTTTTCTTGTAATTTTTCAAGCAACAAATTAACATTATACTGTTTAAATGTATGTATGTACATAAGTTCATTCTTCTTTAAATTCTGTCCCTGCAAATGGAGAAGAAGAGCTGTTGCTAAATAGGTGGGGGTTTCATCTTGGAAAGTGGATGGATGACATTAAAAGGCAAGAAATGATTGTTATTTGCCTTGTATATAACTGAGTCTAACATGTTTCTGGTTGCTCCAGAGGATCTAAGGAAAATTTGGGTGGAAGAGATACTGTTAAAGGTGCTATCTGAAACAATTTTAAATACTCTGCAAAATCCTCAAATATTGGGGCAATTCGATTGTCAAAGTATTCTAAGAAAAGATAATTTTTTGCCTGAATATCTTGTGGATGCAAATGAATAGGAAAAAAATAGAAAACTGCTTTTAATAATAAATTTCAGCACTCACATATGTTCATCACTTGCTAGATATTCTTATATATGTGATGCCAGTTTGTAGCATTTCCATTAACTTTATTGTTGTGGAGAAATTGGATCTGCACATCCTCAAGTTCAGTATCTCATTCTTTAATGTTATGTTAGAGGTGGTAAATAAATGCAGGTGTTACTGTGTTGGACTTCTCCATCTCCTTGCAAGTTGGGGTGGAATACTGGGATTTCTTAAAATTAGTAAAGCTGATATTAATATTTGCCCAGATTGTGGTATATGCCAGACTCTTGCGTGGCAAGGTATTACATTGTCAGCTGTTAATTCACAGGACTAAAATGGGTTTTTCAAAGCTTACTTCTGAGAGAAAGCATGTGCTAATATTCCTGCTTTCTTTGGTTAGTATGAGAATTTCTTATTCATACAAGACTTCGTTAGAACTCTAAAACCTAATCCACGAGTGAGTAAATAAAAGCTATTCAGATGCCCAATAAAATGTCCTTTAGGCATTTATATTTTGATTTATTCATAGATATGCCGTTATTTATAAAAACCTTTATCATATAGTAAAAGTCTTTAATATAGATGCCAAAAGCACAGTATGTATTATTAACTTATGGAAGAAAAGGTGATGCATTAAATGACATGAGAACAGTTAGCTCCTCTCTGGAGAGTAGATTATTGAGGGCTATCTATATGCCCAAGCAAAAAAAATTTGAGAAATTTGTGTTAGTGAACTATCACAGCTGTCCATGATAGTTACCTAAAGACTGAGTTTTATTTTCATGTTTTTTATAAAACTTGCTCTTACTAGAGGTCACAGTGGGAAGTGAGGTGAAATGGGGACCTTGGAGTGCTTCCAATAATTTGTTTAGGGACTGTAAGAAAATTACTCATTTTTTATGCTCATTTTAGGAATGTGTTACAATAGGACTAACTCATAATGACTTGAAGTAGTCTTGACTTCATACATTCGTTTAAGGGACTTTGAAAAGGTTTGTAAAGGTTATTAGAGCTGAAAATTCTTCATTTTGTTTCCTTATTCAAATCATTCAGAGAAAGTAGGATATCTTCTGCAGCCTGTTTCTGTCCTCAGCTGGGATTTTGTGGAGTTTGCTGGGGGTTAGTTTGTTTTTCATTTTGCTTTGTTTTCATTCTTCTGCCATTGATGTGAAATGGCAAGCTGGCACAAAATACTGGATTTTTTTAACTTAGTTTCAAGACAAACAGAAATGTGCTGCATGTAGTTCAATTTTTTTTTAACTACAAATTCCTACAAAAAGTAATTTTCTTCACAAAACCATATGCATTTCCTCTAGCTAAAAGCCGTTTTCTGAATTTGAGTATTTTCAGAATAAAACTTTGTCCTCTTGGTCCTTTTTTTGGAAAAATAAGTTGTATTCTTAGATCACAGTTGGGCATAACAATGTACAGTTGTGACAGCATACTTCAGATAGCCTTATATTGGAGGTTATGCAGATCATTTTAGCTTGTTTAACTTGAGCATTTGTAAATCCAGTAAATTAAAAAACACAAACTAAAAAAAAAAAAAAANAAAAAAATCAGTGAGACAAATTAAATTGAAATGTCAGGCTGATGATGTGGAGTTACACTGAAGTGATTCAGTTTTTCAAGTGAAGGGAGTCTTTGCTACTGGTAAAGTGTCCAAGGTTTTCACCATGGCTGACTGGTGGATATTAATAAAGCAGTAGGGTTTGCTTCTGATTTTCCCCTAGTGCTTGGGGGTGATGAGATGCTCCAGAACTAGACTTCATGGTAGCTATCTCATCAGTTGGGGTTTATTAATAAATATACCAGGACCTTGAGTTTATTTCTACTTCAACAAACAAATAAAAGAAGTGTAAAGCTATTAAAAGGGGCCAGTGTGGAACTTGAGCTCAGTTTAGCAGTAATATCTGAGAGGCTGGACTTGTAGCTTGGTACAGTTACACTAGCAGGACTGCATCATCTGGAGGAAGTGAGTGGAAACCAAAGATAAATTAGAAATTGGAAGAAAGGTTCTCAGCAGAAATGTTGTGTAACTGGGCACTGACAGAGGGGGTGTTGGTTGTGACCTGGGGCTCCTCCCTCTGTCCCTGTGGGTGCTTCACTTGTGTCAGGAGCTTCTGCAGTGGTCTCTTAAGCTTGGTGCAGACTCATCTTTGTACAATGGACTTAGCGTTGATGTGAGAGTGGATCCTTCTGGTCCAAATGCACACTGAAATGTATTATAACAGCCATTTATCTCTCTTCCTTTTTGAGGAGTGGCATATCCGAAAAGTGGATGTTCAGGATAACATGTCCAATGTGTCGGAAGAGAGAAGCACTAGACAACAGGACATTAAGAAAGGACTCCAGTTTATAGAGTATGATTTTGTGGTTTTTATTCTTATTCATTCACATGTGTATATATATTTCTGTGAGATGGATAGCTCTGGGAAAGGCCTTTTGTGTTTCTCCTCAGAATATTTGCTAGCGCTAACGTGTTAAACAGGGAGCAGCTTTAAAGAAAAGACAGCACTCCTCTTTGTTCCTAAACAGAGCAAGTTGAAGATGAGAGGTTATTCCTTTCCTGCCTTTGAGAAAGCATTTAATCTTTTTTTTTATGGGTAGGAAATGTTGCTAGCCTGAAAATCGACCTTAAGAATAGCTACACCTAAGACTAGGTTGCTACTGAAAGGGTTGGGTTTGCTCACCACTACCTAAATGTTTTAGCTCTCTGGAGCTAAAATTTAAGCTATTGAGAAATCATCTGAGGAGTTAATTTTCATTTGGATCAATGTCAAATTCTTTTGAAGATCCTGTCTATCTTAAAATAATTTTGAAATTTCGTGCTAGTTCACTGCTCATATAAGGCATTCTTTGAAAACAAAAACAAAAAATCAACCAACCAACAAAAATACCAACAATAAAACCTTCCCCCCAAAACCCTGACCATTTTAAAACAGGATCTCAGTTAACCTGTGTGCAAAAGGAAGGGATTCCTGCTTTTCTTCCTGAAAATGTAGCAGTAAAGACCTCTTTTCTGTGCTAGAGAAAATCTCTGTTGCATGTCATACAAAAGATCTCCTAAAATTCCTGTTGGCTCATTGGTATGACTTAATTAAAATCGATGTGGTTTTTTGACAGATAATCTGTCATTTCGTAGTACTTACAAGAAGATTGCAGTTCCCCTCATCTCTAATGTGGTTCTGCACAGGGGAGGAGAGGAAGGAAATTGCTTTTAAACAAACAGTGATGTCTAAAACTCTCAAAGCATTCAAAACCTTAATACATTTTGAACAGCAGAGCTCAGACTGACTACATAACTTTAAAAGATGAGCTATTAGTAATAGGAAAGTACAGTTTTTTAATCAAAACTCATCTACAGCACTCTTCCTTGTTCAGAGCAGGCTATGGGCAAAATCCAGAGATTTGCCTGTTGCAGAAGCAAGGCTGCTTTTACTAAGAACCAGCATTCCTCAGAGTGATTGTCTTTTAAGCAATATGTATAATAAGTGAAGTTTGTGATTTTTTTTTTCTAGATCTACTTTGCCCTATCCAGGGACACAAGAACAATATGAGGTAATGTAATGACTTTCTAATTTCCAGAAGGATTTTTAATATGGAGCTGTATTATTACAGTTTATCTTGGTTTTAGTCATCATTTAGGTACTGGTATAGCATGACTGGTAATTTTAAAAGTCTCAATATTGGAACTGGACAACTACTAACATTATGTTACAGTTATTCAGATATTTGGGTGTCCAGAATTTACTCATACAGCAGTTCAGATGAAGTCTTTCTCTACTGGTGTTGGGAATAAATTTGGGGCATTAATTGAACAAAACAATGTGCTATTCTGAGTAAAGTTCAGAGTAGCACAGCAAAAGTAAGATAAAAGGACTTCAGTCACAGAAACCTTCAGAACATATTTTGTTTCTGTACGTGTTATGATTTTGCATAATTTTGGCTTGTATTTTCAGACTTTTTTTTTTAGTTCTTTTTCCAGTGATAGGTGGTTTCATTGGATTTGAGAACATATTAGATAAAAATGCAGTCATTCACATTTTGATGAAAAAACCCTTTTTGCAAAGCAGCTTTTGTGTTCTCCTGCTTTGCCAGTTGCTATGGCTGCTGCTTGCTGAAAGAATATGTGGAACATATATATACATCTTTGAGATTGTCTTGGAAAAATGTCAGAAGAAAAACACTGATGTAGACAAAAGTTCTGCATTTCCCTCCGATTCCATGAAGTTACAAGTACAAATTTTCTATTTAAAATTTTCTTTGGAAGTATGGAAGATAAACAAGAAACTGCTGTTGATGAGTTTTTCTTGTCTTTGTTCCAGTTATTTATACGAGATCTTGTTAGAAATCTTTTTCATGAAGGAAATGATGTATATCGAGAAGGTGATTGGAGAGGATCACTGAGTCATTATACAGAAGCTATAAACATAGCTGATTATGCTAATTCTGAAGAAATCCATGTTTCTGATGATGTTTTAGAGAAGCTGCATGTGAACAGGATCGCGTGTTTTTCAAATATGGTAAGCTTTTGTTTAAACTAGGATTTCTCCCGAACAGGATGCAAACAGGGTATGAAGACACAAAGTCTAGTGAGTGAAAAGCTCTTGATGGTAGTTTGAGGATTGACATGTTTCAAATCATCACTTTGGCATGTTCTTTAAAAGCTTCTTACAAGTATAATTGAGGTATTTTTAGTTACTAATACTAGAATTAACATAAAAGAATCATACTAGGCTTGGAATTTGATGGAACAGTATTTTTATCCATTTCCACTGCTGACTGCGCTCAGTTGGCTGCTTTCTCTGTGGAACAAGATGGCTCTTGTGAAAAAGCTAAATTTTCTTTGTAACTGTTACTGGATTTTACACAGTGATGGCCTCGCTTGTTTTTAGTTGCCTAATTTGGTGACTTAGCAAAACTTACAAACTTAGTGTACATTGGCCTTGGTGAATGTTTGATAGTGTTTCAGTACCTGTCTAATACAGTTCAAATTCACTATTTCCATGATAATAGTTCTGATTAGTGTCTTTTTTTTTTCTTTTTTTCTCCTCCTAGGGATTGCATGAAAAAGTTCTAGAAGACTGTGAGATAGCATTAAGATTGAACGAAAACAATTTCAGAGCTCTCTATCGCAAAGCAAAAGCTTTGAATGAGCTGGGAAGGTATAAGAAGGCTTATGATGCTGTAGCAAAATGTTCTCTTGCTGTGCCACAGGTGGGTAAATGGTATATTGGTGATTATTTTTAAAGTTTTGAAACATGTACTTACTTCAAGACCAAAGTTGTTTATTCTGGTTTGGGGCTTTTTAATACAATAAATTATTTTTATTCCTCTAAACATTACTTATTCTTGTGGAAGTGCAGCCTGAGGGCAGAGATTAGTCCCCAAGCTCAGATTGTTGTGTTAACTTTCAGCAGAAATGCAGCAGGGGTCAAGTGCCATGAGTGTTTGCAGTAAGCACTAGAACCACTTAATTAATTGCTTAAAATTCTCAATGACGTGAAGAGAAACCCACCATAATTATAGTGTACAATTCTTTTGATAACTGTATTTTAGCTTTCCAAGTGTTTAGTAACATTCTTACCAGTGCATGTGAATCACCTGCTGTGCCCCCCTAACCCTGGGCTCTGTCTGTGTTAGCAGAAGGTGTGTGGTGTAGGAGATGATGTGTAGACTGAAATGCTGGTCCTGGGGATCTGTTTCCCATGATTGTGTGGTTGGGATGTGGTTTTTTATTTGTTTTGGTTTTTTAAGAGCTGGAGTGCATCAAGTGCATTCATGCAGGGCTTTAATCATATCCAAAACCAGTTTGGTTCTCTGTGACCCTTCATAATGCAAGCCAAAATGCTGTGAGTGGGGGTGATTAAGAGATTTCACTTCAGAAATGCATTCCTGATTTGAACTTACATGCTGATGGAATCTCTACATGCTTTGCTCGAAATAGACTGAGCACAGGGCAGAACACTGACTTGCTGCTTTTTCACCTTTCTGCATCAGAACTACAGTGAGATACTAGACAAAGTGTTGGGCGTAGGTTTGCCTCTTGATAAGGAGAAGGTTTCAGTTGTGTTTCCAAAGACATAAACTGTTTATCTGAATGTGTAACTTTGGACTTTGGATCCTCACTTTGCACCTCCAGATCTGAATGTTTTTGCTTAAGGTTAATATGCCTTTATATAAGTTTTATAAATAGCTTTTTCTAGCTGTAGGACATGATCTGAATACTAAATCTTAAAGTGATTTAAATGGGTAGTTAGAAGTGTAGGACAGAGGGAAATATGATGACTTTTTAACTTAGCTTTTGTAGGTGTATGATGCAATTCCTCCCAAAATACAGAGTGCTCATTAAATATTGATCAGTGTCATGTAGTAGCTCATATGGTAATCAGGAATGTGGCCACCAATTTGTGTAAAAACAAAACCACAAAATAAACCCCCATCCCCTGAAAGAACAAATGCCCTTCTCAAATAAACAAACAAAAAAACCCACCCACAAAAAAATCCCCCAACAAAACACTTCTCTGAATTTCTCTGGTTTTGGAAAGTCTTTACCTTATTTTAAATGCAGATAAAAGGAGGGTACTGTCCATTTTCTACTGACATAGTGTTTGCTTGAGGGTAGCTGTATTTTTCAGAGTTAGGTTTCAGTCCTGTGTTTGTGAAAGAATAAAGCTGCATTTTGAGACATCCTGCATATAGGGATCTTGCAGAATACAGACTGAGATATAAACAGATGTCTTTGCTTGATGACAGTACATGTAAGTTATGAAATTTTATTTATGTCTTTTAGGATGAAAGTGTGATTAAGCTTACCCAAGAACTAGCTCAAAAACTAGGGTTAAAAATAAGGAAAGCATATGTAAGAGCAAAGGTAAGATTTTATTTTAACATTTAACATTAAGGTTTCCCTCTCTTGCTATCAAATTTGTATTTAATGGAAGTATCTTTTCTTTGTAGCCACCCTCCTCAAATTCAGTTTCTAGTGATGTATCAACTCAGGTAAGGTTTTACATGTTCCAAGTGCAAGCTGACTGTAAACTACAGTGAATAATTGTTTCATAATTTCATGATGAAAAAGGGACATTGGTGCAGTTGACATTTTGTATTAGAGGCTGTTATTTGGGACTTGAGGGTTCTTTGGTCTTTATGTTTAGTTTTGCTATATACTTATGGCAGACTAGGACATAAGATTATCATTCTAGTTGTCTTTGTAGAATAAATGTTAGCTAAAATATTAAATCCAGTGCAATGTGTATATTTATTTTTTGTGTCCTAAGGCAAGAGTGAAGTTAATGGGTTTATTTTTTATTTTATTTAGTTGCCAATTATCAAAATGAAGGGTGCTGGGATAAAATCCCTTTTACTTATATGCATTTGTCCAAATTTGATCTTCATTAGCAGCTGAACTTGTATTTATCTTGCTCTTTGTAATGTGTCTGAATAGCAGTAGTGAAGAGAAGTTCATTTTTATCTTACAGACTTCTTTCACAGGAATATAGACAATTTAGCTGTGAATGACTGAGGAGATGTAGGAACAGCTCATTTAAGATACCATTTAGACCCTTTCATTCCCTGAAGTATCACTCTCACTTTTGTTGGCTGGTTGCAAATTTTTGGTGATACCATGAGTGAATTTCAGTCTGCAAGTAGAGGCTTTATCTAAAAAATTATTTGACCTTTAAATTACATTAGACTTCATGAATTTGAGATTTCATAAAACCTAAATTTGAGAGGGCTTACATTCTTTGTCTGTAAATACGTATTTGAAAATTTTTAATGGCTCTTCTGGAAAGTGCTGAGAGGTATTTTTTTTCTCATTTACAGAATTCTTCTGTAGAAGATATTGAGTTAGGTGAGTCTCATTGTGTTACATTACTAATGCTAGGGAGCTAGATATGCCGTGCTTATCTCATTGTGTTAGGAAAATTCAGAAGAAAATTCATCTGGTCATTTGAAAGTACTGGGGTAAAGGTCTGATCTGTTTATCTCTAAAACTGCATATTTAAGTGGCTGAGCAAATTTCCTTTTGGTCTCAACATGATACGATTGTAACTGCTCCTGTAGTGATCCTCTCCATACTGTCCTCTTTAGCTTGAAAAAATAGGGAGGGGAGAATATGCCAAAGATTTAGTAAAGTATCAGGTCTGTAACTTCTTCTGTCTGTTTTAGTTTGAGTAATAAATAAACACTGAGATAAAGGTACACAACTTTTGGAAGCTGATGGAAGCAATGGGTTTTGCTTAGACATTCTTCACATTTCTTCACTCCCTCACCCTCCGTGTTGTCAGGGTAAAAGTTATGCAAGAACTTCTCACATCTTTGAACAGAGGTTCCAGTCATTCCCATCTTACCTATTTCAGATTTATCTGACCAGAAACAAGAGATGGTTACTGCTGCTTCTTCATCGAACTTTGTTTCTGAAGTGTCTAAAGTGTCACCAGTACCTGTACCACCTTTACCTGCTGTTATGCCTCTTCAGATGGAAAAGGTTCCTTTGCCTTCTGCAGTGTTGGCAAATGGAGGGAATGTTTCTTTCTCTATGCCAGAAGCATGTTTAGATTGTGGAGATGGAGATATAATTATTGGAGAAGAACTTGATGAGTTACTGGATTCTGTGCCTGATCCAGATGAAAGTGTAATGGTGAGACTTTTTTTGTCTCTTTTCTTTTTCAAAAGACTCTATTTATGAGCTGCATCTCCTATTTTTATCAAGTGGGTGAAGTGTGGGTTACCTTTCCTAGTTACATTGAGCTGTCCTTGTGCATAGTCAGGTTGGTTTTTTTTCAGGTGCAGATTCTTGTAAATGTGGCTGTAAAGATAGCAGGACTACTACTTCAGAAATACTGCTGTGCTACTACCAATGCTGCTTATTGGAAGTACTGTGAAAAGTGAATTGGATATTTGAAGTCTGGGCTAATGTGGTTTTTTGGGGTTTTTTTTTGTGCAAATAAACCCTCTTAGAACCTGAAGAGTGTGTCGGAATGCTCACCCTGTAGCTGTAGAAACTATAGTTAAGCATAAGCAAAAAGCTTTGCAGCAGAGCAATACTTGGGCTGTGGCCTTCAAGGGTGCTCACTGGTGTCTCTGCAATCAGAGCTTTGTCCAGATCCACCACCTGGCTGAATAGAAATAATCCAGCATGAGTCTGACTTCTTGTATTTTTAGAAGAGATATTAGAGAAATTTAGTTACATGAAGTGTTGTTCCTAGTTACACCATGATCCCAGACCTAGAGCAGGCTGTGAAGCCTCCAGGGTTCCTCAGTTGTTAGTCAAAATGAGAGCTCTGATTGATGAGCAGAGATGTCTGACCTTATTACCAAGGTTACTGACTCCCTTCTCTGGCTCTGGCAGTCATTTGGAGTATTTCTTCTGTATTGCATTAGTATTGCAGTGTTAAATGAGGCTGTGGCACATTGAATTCTTCACTTAGTTGTGATCTTAATTCCTCATTCAACTCTGATTTACAGTTGTAAATCTTTAAATCAAAAATGCTTGGGCTTCTCAATTTCTATTTTATGCACTTCATGTTTTAGAAGGTATTTCAGAAATGGAGAAAATAATTATCTTTAAGAGATCCTAGGATATTTGCCATAATGAAGGCCAGGAGGAAATGCAGTCTTCCGGGAGAGACTGCAGTCCCGTGGAGTGTAGAATTGAGTGAGCTGTACAGCTCACCCCAGTGAATTGCAGACTGATAATTGGGGGAACATGGAGTTTCCATTGGGCAGACTCTGTGCAGACCTACTCACTCAGCATCCAGGAGGGAGCTTCTTGGGATGGCAGGAAGAAGGGAGGGGAAACTCCCCCACTTGGTATGTCCTTAACGAAAGTGTACAGAGGGATATGTTATTTTTCATGGGAGGAAAGAACGTGACCTGGCCTTTGCAGAATGTGTTATCATCTGACTGGATCTGAGGATTTACCTCAAAGCCAACTCGTACCTCTTTGCTGTACTACAGTTTGAATTACATTATCTTTATTTAGAAACAAATACTGTTGATACCTGACTCTTCATACTCTTCCCTGTTGTCTGTGTTTTTAACATAATTTGGAAATTCGGCTATGATCTGATCGATAAAAAAATCCAGATCTGTTACTAACTTAGTAAGTGTCTGGTAACTGAACCTTTAGGGTGTTTGATCGGTGGATAATGCCTTGCACCTAGGGCTTTGTTTAGGATTTGGTTACTGCAGCTCTGTGGAGGACTGTAGTGTACCTTTTATTGATATTTTTCAGTGGGTTTATAAAAACTTTGCAGAAACTTGACTGAAAGAAATACTATGGCAGATTATTATGTTCTTGAGGCCTTTCTTGCTTGCTCTGAACGTTCTTTTTAAATTTTTTTTTCCAGCAAACTACAGGAGCCAGAGGACCTATTCCTGCAGGGAGTGTAGCTCCCAGTGTACCTTTCTCTGCCTCTTTGTTGGGGACACTGCCAGTTACTGCAGGATTTGTTCCTTCAGCTTCTCTTTCAGAAATCTTTTCCCAGCCTTTGGCTTCTTCGCTGGAAAACTTTTGTTCACCATTAAGCACCTTTTCAATCAGTGACCCAAAAAGAGGTAAGAAATGAGTCTTAATATTTAACCTTTTATGATGATGAGAGTTGTGCATGAGCTAAGTGGCTTTTCTTTTTAACAAATTCGTTTTCACAGCTATTCAGTAATATTTAACACATAACATTTGATCTGTGCTAATAGTTTTTGAGTGTTGGTTGTATACAAGAATTCATAAATTAAGCTTTTGTTTCCTTGGGGTCTGCATAAGCATGCTCCAAGCTCCTTATGTGTAGTTTTTCTGTATCTATTATGTAAATTTATTTGTTTCGGGTGAATAAGTTTAAAGAAGAAACAGTATTCCCTCAAACTTTTTTTTTAAACAAACGTGCTCTTACAGCTTAAACCATTTGTCATGGTTTGGCAATAAACAAGAATTCTAAAAGGGTAATATAACTGTGTACTCTGAAAAGATACCAGTATTACATGCTTGGATTTAAACTACACAGACTGTAATTATGTAGTGAAATCAGGTATGTGAAATAACAAGATACAAATAACGAACTACAAAAGATAAAATAGAGTTCTGCCTTTAATTACCAGTGTTACAGGACCGTGCTGTCTTCAGAACAAAGCCAAATTTACAAAATAAAATCAAAAATTGAAGAATCCTCTCACCCTCTTTCATCTCCTTGTTTTTTCATAGTCACATATTGCTTATCTTGCTACCTTTTTGTACTGCACAAGCATCTTCATATTGCTTCAGTATCTGCCTGTGAAGCTACTGCTGGTGGTAATCAGGTGTATATTTTGAAGATGATTGCCTAATAACTTTTCAGCCCAGATGTTTACAAGGGACTTCTACATAATTAAAAAACCACTTATTGTAGCAAACAAAAAAAAAAAAAACTTCGGTGTTTGTCAAAAAAACGAAACCTCTGATATTTCTCAGGAATGATAAATTATTTTTTGCATGGGATGCTCTGGGAACTCATATAATTAAATTTTTTTTTATTCCTTTAGACATCTCAAGTTCAGCTTCTAGAGATGGAACACCAACACTTAGCAGCAATAATTCCCCATTGTTTGTACGTATTTTTCATGGTTTTGTTCACATCAGTTCAAATGTTAACACCTTGGAGGCTTTACACAAATCTGAATTTTTACAGCTGAAGTTTCTATTTTTAAAAAAATAGCACTTCTGCCATTAAAAGTGGGTTCTGGCTTGGAGAACACTTGTGTGGGAACTCACAGCAACAGTAACACAAGAAAAAATGTGCAGAGGTTGCTTTATGTATGCAAATTTTGACTACTGTCACAACCATTCTCCCATTCTGAGGAACTTACTGTAAAATCCTGTTGAATTGTAAAATAACCAATCTAAAATCCTGTAGGATCTGAGTACCAAATACTAGGCATGCTGAAGAACTGTCCTAGTACAGGAACAGAGCAGATGCCACCTGGTGTCTGAGGATCTGTCTGCTCTCTGTATTGCAGTCGTGCTGCTGGCATTGATTGCGTGGGGAAGGATGGATTGCATGAAGGATTGCATCCTTAGGAGCCAGGAGGGAGTAATAATTAGCCTGACAAAGGCTGCTGTTCTGCCTGTAGCTGGTTGGCTCTTGTTTTATGCTTAGATTGTGCTGTGTATGTGGCCTTTGGAAAATCTCCATGTCCCTTCTCAGACGTGTGTTTGCAATTCCTATTATGGCTTTGAACAAAAAATTTCAGTAGGTTAAATTTTAACTGTAGATAAATAAATTCTATGGATCAAGTAAAATATGCTTTCTTTCAACAGATAAATGGTCCTAGTAGTTTGTTTGGGTCCGAAAATTACATGGGAATCGCAGGCCAAACTAGAAATGACTTTTCCAATGTTTTTAGCAGTACAACTGCTAGTATACCTGTATCTCCGGCACTGGCGGGAAGGAACCCACTGGAAGGCACACATGAGCTAAGACAGGCCTGCCAGTTATGTTTTGTCAAAAAAGGTAAGGAGCTATTGGACTTGATGGGGTTGATTTTTTTTTTTTTTTTAAATTAAAAAGCATACATGTAAAATCTTCATGTTCGTAATTTAACACTGTTGCCTTCTAAACCATGTTAATCCTGACTTGTTCTTTGCAGATGTAGCATGATCTTATGATTGGTGAAGTATTTCAACCACTATTTTATCTTCTTTGCTCTTGTCTTTATTTCTTGTCCTAATAGATCCTTGATTTCTAAACCCACCATGAATCACCACACGCTTTCCCTGTGTGTAAGGTCATTCACATTCTGTATCCACTTTCCTCCCAAACCCCAGGGTTCTGTGAAGAATGACACCTTTGCTCAAGACTAAATAAAACTTGCAATACTCTCTCTGATTGGCCATGGGGAATTGAACTGCAGTTCAAAGTACCTGGTAACCTTCACATCCCATCTGTTTTATTGTTCTTTCAAACTAATTCTAAATCATAATCATGAGGCTTCCAAACCTTAGTAATAATTAACTCCACTGTATTGACTTAAAGGAGCTTAACCAGTACTGGTCATTAATATAACTAATCTTTTAGGCCGGAGCTGTTGCTGTTAAACAGAGCCATATTCTAAAGGCAATAGCTTCTATTAAAACTAATCTTAAAAATAAGCATTGTGTTTAAAGTTACAGGTATCATTGATATCGATATACTAATAAAGAATTGTATCAAGACCTTTAGGGGATGACTATTGTACCCTTAAGAACTTCTATACTAGTTTAAAATTATTTTTATTAGAAAAATTCACGAAGTGAATTTTGAAAAACCATATAACATGTTCTGCTAAAGCTGGAGCTATAAAATATTGGTGAAAGTACTTAGCATGTTCCTAGCTTCACTTTTTGTGTCAATGCATCTACTTCCTCTGTTTCTTTCCATCTCTCTCAAAGCCTTTAAGTGTCTCTTGTTTTTACTGCCTTTTGAAATTACACTGTTCCATCATCTTCTTGTCCAGAGAAAACTGGGTCACGGTCTTGTTTTTCAGTCTCACGAATAGCAAAATTCACTGAGCATTGCTCATCTTCAGATGCTCTTCCTGATGTCTTCTTTTAGTACCATCCTAAAGACTGAGTTTGAAGCTAGGCATATTTTGTTTCCAAAATCACAAAGTTTTTGGGATTGGCATTTATCTTTTTGGCACATATGAACTTCTTACTGAGTGTGTTTTGTCTCTGAACACAGTACCTCTCCTGATAAAATAAATGTTGAAGAGAGCCATTTACTGATTACTGGAATTCATCTGCATTGACTTACTATAGATAAGTTTTAAACTACTGTTACTGGCACGGATACTTTGGAATTTGAAAAAATGCAGCTATTTGCTGACCCAAAGTAAGCTTAAGGTTGTAACACAACATCCCTCCCCAAATATAAAATAACTTGTAGGTTTTTTTCTTGCTGAGACTGCCTTTTGTAAGTATTTGGGTTTTTTTTTCTATTCTGCTCAACATGGTGGTTAACGACTTTGGGTTCTTCAGAGTTTCTGGTGCAAGTAGGAATTCTATACAGTGTGTTGGTGTACTTTGCTTTTGGGCTTCTGTGCCAGTCTGTGTATGGACATGTTACTGCTTGATGCAATTTATGCAAATACAGGCAATTTTCTGTGATTGTTTCAGGTCCTAAATTATTGGATTACGCTTACCATCCCAATTTAGAACATAAATGTAAGAAGGATATTTTAATTGGCAGAATAAAAAACTCTGAAGATAAATCATGGAAAAAAATACGTCCAAGACCAACAAAGACACAGTATGTGGGACCATATCATATATGTAAAGGTACGTGTTACAGAGAGTAAAATGGTAATGCCTACACTCAAAGTAACACAGTTTAGTTTCTCCATAGTAAAGTATAGAAGGAATTTTCATTTATGCTTATGGGAGGTGGAGAGGGAAGTTCTCGGTTGTTTATAATTTCAAAGGCTGTAAGGAGAGCCATATTTTGACCATTAATATTATTTAGAGAACAGGCAGTGTACTTCTGTACTGTTCTTCATCAGGAATAATTTTGCTTTTGAGTGTTGCATGATTAACTGTTAAAAGCAGCAACAAAAAAGCATTTTTTTAATACTTTTGCCGTATGAACTTCTACTTATGATGTAAGCAGGATGACTCATGGGTTAATGAGCAGCTTTATTTGAGCAGAGGGTATTCTGGGTTCTCAGCATCATTGCCCTATTAGTGCAGGATAGTTGATGGAGGTGTGCATTAGCTGTTTTGAGGAGTTTCACGTTTTCAGCAAGTCATTCAGCATAAGGTTTTGCTTCTGTAATGATTTAAGTGACCCCTTTACAACAGATCTATGGAACTTCTTTATTAAAAGTATTTGAAACAGATACAGTGGAAGTTTTGAGATGACTATGCAATAAAAGTTGTGTAAAAGCAATGTCCTGTTCAATGCTGTCCTTTGAGATGTTGCTGCTGAGGAGGAGTGCAGGTACCCAGGCCATTGCACCTTTGCCTATTGCCAAGAGGAGATCGATGTGTGGACGCTGGAGCGCAAAGGAGCCTTCAGTCGAGAAGCTCTTTTTGGAGGACCTGGAAAAGTCAACTTGACTGTGTCCCAACTTCTTCAAGAATACCATGGATTATTTATGTTTCTTTGTGAGGTGCTGCTTTATTTCTCATAACACAATAAAAATGGTAATAGATGCTAAAACTATGTGGAAAGAAATGCTTTGGTTCCTGCATGACTATTTTGTAATTTTTGAAATGGATTTTCAGTAATAATCTGGCTGCCTTTAGACTAGAGGCTAGATGAAGTATCTGTTAAAATCTTTAAGGTAAGGTATATTTTTAATTGTCTAAAATACATACTGTATAATTAACTGTTTTTATATTCCAGAAATGTTTTGATCACAAGCCCAGAATAATAAGCAAAAGGAACAAGGATAACTCATCTTCTTGTTCTCACCCTGCTATGCATGACTTTGAAGAAAACAAGTATGTTTGAAATACCATCTCTATAAGTTGCAATTTAAAAGCAAAGGCAGTTCTTAATACTGACTTTCATTTCTTACCTGTTGGTTAACTTCTCTTCCCTGCTGACTGTTATACTGTGGCAGTATAGGCAAGACAGACTTAAAAAACAAGGGTTGAAAAATACAACCAAATTAAAGTGAGCTATTTCTTTATCAATCATTCAAAATCAGTGGTGTCTACCCTCATCTTTGAATCTTATGGGGTTTGGTGTCAGGTTGTTAATAGCTTATCAACCTGGTGAGCTGTATTGATGTAAATAGATGTGTAATGTTAAATTAAAACAGGAACTCAGGAGTTTGCTCTTTCTTTGATCCGTTTTGCTTATTTTGCTGTAGTTTTAACTCAGGTTTACCTTAATTACAGTGTATGAAATAGACCATAGTCCTTATTAATTCAGTTGATAAAAAAACAGTGTGAGTAGTGTCTTTAATTATTCTTGTAAAGTTAACAAAGTTTTTATTGTTGTAATAGTATAAAATAAGTTTTGGAAAATTAAGAGACTTTTGTCTTTGTATGATTTAAAAGTAAGTGGGAGCATTGGAATTGCTTTGTTTGTATTCCATTTCCCTGTACTGAGGAAGCACTGCTGCTAGGAGAGCTAGGCTGTTACTGTTATGCATCACCTCTTCCTTAAATGGTGCTCTATAACAGAATAAGTACGTGGGTTAGTAATTAGGTCAGGATATATACTTGAAAGTGGACATGATCTGCTTTCCCTCTTGGAAACCAGTGATCCAGTTGGATTGAATTCAGTAATGCTTTGCAGAAGAGGGATTCTGGATTCCCAAGAGTACTGTTTAGTGTGTTTACTCAGCCTAGAAACGATGCTGAGATGTGACCTCCTTCTGGGAACTTTCCTGACTTTCTGATTTCAAGTAAAAAGTGATTAAAGGATGTTGTTTGTTTAAACCAACAAGCTGTGGTTGAGGGATGATTATTTTAAAGAATATGTAAAACTGACTGTTTTCAAAACAGGTGCCTTGTCCACATTTTGCGAGAGACTATGGTGAAATATTCCAAAATCCGCCCTTTCCAAGTTCGCTGTCAGCTTGATCTGTGCAGACATGAGGTGCATTATGGCTGCTTACGAGAGGATAAATGCTTTTATGCTCACAGTCTGGTAGAGCTTAAAGTCTGGATAATGCAAAAGGAATCAGGTATGTTTAGTAAAATCCTCACTTTACTCTTCGTTATATTGCCACTCCTTCCTTTTCTCAACTGCCTCTGAAGTTAGCAACTTGGGATCAGTGCAGGAGGCAAGCAGGAGCAACCTGGTGCCTCTCAGCTTGCATTTTGGAGAGGTTTTCCGTGGTACATGATACAGTGTAGCTTTTATAATTAGGTTGGCCTTTGAGCTCTAGTACATTATGTTTAAATACTCAAAGATGCACCTTAACTTACGTGAGCAATCTGTAATTTAAAAAGCTTGTATGCTTTCCATTGGGATGATACAGACAATATTTCTGGTTTGGATGCCCTCATGATGTTCTTAAGAGTGTGTGTGTATGTATTTGTGTGTGCGTGGCCGTAACAGGATATCCATGATGTAACTGCATATCCTGTGTATCACAAGTGTGTGAATGCTTACACAATATATGAAAAGAAAAACAGATGAAAGCTTTGGGGCTTCAGTAACATTCCAGTTAGAGCATGTCTGTAAGGCTGCAACAGTCATAAGTACTCAAAGACAGTTTCCCTTCCTTTACAGGTATTTCACATGATACTATAGTTCAAGAATCAAAGAAATACTGGCAGAACATGGAAGCTAGTGCACATGGATCACAGGTATTTTCATTTTTCCATTCAGCTAATTCTGCAGTGACTCTGGTGATAATACTTTTTTTACGTGCGTGTATAATGTAGCTTATTTTAGAAATTACTTTTGTAATGATCTCCAAATAATCTCTTTCAAAGTAGGCTTTATTCAGTTTGCTCACTTAGACTAAAATGCCTGCTTTGCTGTGCAACTACTTTTTTGCTTTGCTTGTTCTGTCCCAGGTGGAACATAGAATCTAAATACAAGTTCAAAGTCAGCTGCTCTAGGGCAATTAATTATCTTTTCAACATGTAGCACTTTTATGTGTTTAGTTTGTACGTATTATCACAACTTCAGGGTACATATACCTAAATGAGAAATAAGTTCAATAAAAAAATGCATTTGTTAAGAAATGTCTAGTTTGAAATGACAGGCTGAGCTATTACAAGGCATGCAGTGTAATATCTGCTTCCCAGCATGTGTTGGAACTTCTGCCATAGGGAGTAATTCATAATTATGTATGGATTTCTTTGCAGATACAAAATACCTTTTATTGTTGTTGTTATTTTTTTGGCTTAAGATTCTTGGGAACCAAATGAAATATGGATCGCTTAATTTGAAGATGAAGTTTGTTTGTGGGCAGTGCTGGAGAAATGGTCAAGTTAGTGAGCCAGACAGAAACAAAAAATACTGTAGTGCAAAGGCAAGACACCCGTAAGTAAGATTAAACAGTGGAAATTCTACTGTTTTGTCAGCCTTTTAAAACCTCTTTTGGGAAATTGTTGCTTCTTAGGAAAGAGTCATACAAGGAATTTTAAAAAACCCACACATACTGAAGTAGGACAGAGTCATCTCTTTGTAGTATGCTAATAATTGGTACTGAGAAACACCTCACTGGCTACCGAAGTGTTTGTGTTTTGGTTTTTGAGGGTTTTTTTTTTTTGTATTCACAGTTTTGGTCAAGTTTCAATAGAACTTCATTAAATCTTAAATATATGGCGAAAGCTTTAAAAATAACGTTTCTGAGCTTTCCTGGTTCTGCTTCTGTGCAGAAATCGTTGCTTTTTTAAATAGTATTTTCTTTCATTGAATGCTTGTGGTTTCCAGATGGAGCAAAGATCGCCGTGTGGTGCTGGTAATGTCTAATGAACGTAAGAAGTGGATGACCATTCGTCCTCTCCCTGCAAAGAAACAAGTGCCTCTGCAGTTTGATGTATGTTAACCTAAAACTAACATTTTAGTTAAGAAAAGAGATAATAGTAACTGGAAAACACTAGTAATTGGGCTGGTTTCATCCCTTCTGCAGAAATACCCATGGGAGTTGGTAGCAAAATGTTCATAGTGTTTCTACAACGTTCAGCCTTAGAAAAGCACTGATCTCATCTTACTACTGAAACCCTTACTTGTCAGTGGAAGCAAATATTTCTGGAATAATTTATACATATCTGTGGTCTGGTAGTGTGGTAGAAGGCAAAAAGCACTCAGAGTACTTGCTTCCAGCAGTTCTCTTTTTCTAACTACAATAAATGAGGTTTTCTCTAAGATAAACATTTTTATTTTTCACATTATGTAAGTGTTTGACTGGGAGGGGAAACACTATCCAAGACTGAAAAAAATTAAAAATTCTAGTAGCATCCATTCTGCTTTATATTCCTAAGGATTTTTTTTTCATTCATGTTCCAGTTGTGCAATCATATTGCTTCTGGCAAGAAATGTCAGTATGATGGAAACTGCTCATTTGCTCACAGTCCTGAGGAGAGAGAGATGTGGACCTATATGAAGGAGAACAGCAGTAAGTAGAAGAGTAAATCTAACATGTTGTAAATTTAACTGTTCTGCTTTTCATTCTTGTACTTCAATTACTTCTTAATCTACTTTCATTATCTTCTGTAATAAACCTTGCAGGTGCCCTTTTCTTTGAATTTAAATAAACTCATATGAGGCATTCAAAAACAGTGTTAAATAAAAATAGCTGTATTGTGTATTTGTTGCTTGATGGGTTTTTTAACAATAAAGGAGTTTGTATTGGTTTTTTTAGGTGTCTTAGAAATATTATATTTGTCCTTGCAGCAATATTAGTTGGTGTTTGTACTCTGTATTGCCATGTGCACACACATGGATTCATGTAATTACATATGGGAAAACTTTGCAGAGCAATCCCCCCCAGTGTATTTACTGGGAATTGCCATTCACTTGCTATTGTTGACTTTATTATCCCCATAGAGTTACTGGGGAGAAAGCACTGAAAATCAGAAGTAGTAAATTACATAAATGATCAGATCAGTGGTCTGCAAGAAAGCAAACTAAATTTACCAAAAAGTGTAGCACACGTGAGATTACTTCTTTGAAATTCAGCTATTGATATGCAGCAGCACAGTTCTTTCTGTACTTTGGGTGCCTGTTCAGAAACCTGTAACCTCTTGCTGTCCCCTCGATAGACACAGAGGGCTCTTGGTAAGTAGCCAGAGATGCCTGTTCCCCTTGGCTCTGAATCTCTAAGCTGTGTAACTGTCTGCATTTGTTTCCTTCCCTTTTTCTTCTTGGAATAGGTGGGGACTGAATTATGCTCACAAACTCAGTCGTTTATCTAGTGTTCTCAAACTCTTGCCTTAATTGCTAATTACTTATTTTAGCTTCTGCTCTCATTAGTTCAAGACTTGGAGCAGTTGTATGACATATGGCTAAAAACTCAAAAACCAGAAAAAGGAGATGATACAGCTGCTCAGGCAAACAAAGAAAATGGGAAGCAAATTCACATGCCAACTGACTATGCTGAAGTTACAGTAAGTAATCATAGATATCATCCTGAATCCAAGCACGTGGGGGTTTGTTGGGATTTTTTTCCCCAGTCAATAACTTAGGTTGTTTCCCATATTTTCTTAGTGCTTCCTTAGACCATAGATACCTACACTAAATGTAACTGACACACTGTATGTCAGTTCTTCTAAAGCCAGTGGAGATCATAAACTTTATGTGAGTGTTTAAATAACTGTGTGGGTTTAGGTAAACAATCTTCTGCAGGCCAACATAAAGAAAACATTCAGAATGTATTAGGAGAAGTTCTGTGCTTACAGCATTGAATTCTCAATGTTTTGTTTTCAAATTCCTTGTGAAACAGGTGGATTTTCATTGTTGGATGTGTGGGAAGAACTGTAATAGTGAGAAGCAATGGCAGGGTCACATTTCTTCTGAAAAGCATAAGGAGAAGGTTTTCCACACTGAGGATGATCAGAACTGCTGGCAGTATCGCTTTCCAACCGGATATTTTAGCATTTGTGATAGGTATGTCTTTTTTAAGATGGCAAAAATGCTGAAAAATGACAGTTCATAGTTTAAATAATTAAGGCAGTTACTACTTTTGAAAAAGTTTCTAGTATTTCTTGATTTGCCTGCATCTTTCAACAAGAAATTAAGTAATTAACAGTATTTTAACATGTTAGAACTCATGGAGTGACAAGGTGCCTAATTCTGGAACTAAATTAATTGCCTGTGTGAGGTTAATGAAGGGTTGCAAGTTCATTGCAGCTGTGTGAAGTAGATATTGTTGGTATTATTACAAGTTTACTTAGGCATCAGCATATTAATTAGAGCCCAAGAACAGTACCTAGCTGGACAGTGATACTGGAAAGTAGAAATGTTGTTAGCAACAAACCGAATTTGTTAAAATCAAGTATTTGTTACTAGGAATTATTTATGAACATGTGGAAGAGAACTTCCAAGATCTGTTGGTTTTCCCCAGCACTGGTTATATGTTTTGCTGCTCCCTTTAATTCTTAAGTGCAGCCCGTTTTACCTGACTTCAACAGATTTCTTTTGTAAATCTGTTGAAAATTCCTTCCACTGTTGGAATCTTTTTGGAAGGCTAAGAACTTTGGAATCAACATTCTGGAGTTTAAGGTTCAGTTTGCTGGTACAGATACCTTTGTTACTCCATTTCCAGTTAAAGATTTTGAGTGTCTTGGAGATCGTGAGAAATGGCATAGCAGAGAAAGCAAGTTATTTTTCATTTGCAGTCTTTGCATGGAAATTTACATGTCCCTTTACTAAATTTTTAAGTAGTATTCTCAATGTATTTCTTTGAACATAACAGACCTTGGATATGCAGCATAAAGTAATACAAACTGGCATGTTAAGTTGTGCAGAGTATTCTAACCTCATCACTTGGACTTTTTTAACAATAGTAGTTCCTTAGCTTAGCGAGTTAAATGATAAGGTATTCATTAACATGATGAACTTGAAGGTTTCAAGCATTAAGGCTAAGTAGAAACATGAAGAATAGAAAGAAAAGAGCCATCTTTTGTCCTTTGTAAATATTTGACAGCTAGGAAAGAAAACTACAACCAAATGCTAAACAGAGTTAGTATCATCTTACTTTTTAAAGTAAATACTCTTGCAATTTTTTTTGTCCTTACTGTGTAATGTATTTGAAAAACATGACCTGAAGAAAATACAGACATGGTAGTGATCATGGTAATTCTATGAAAACACTGTTTAAAATCTGTCTTAACAGATATATGGCTGGTACTTGCACTGAAGGAAACAACTGTAAATTTGCCCATGGAAATGCTGAACTCCGTGAATGGGAAGAACGAAGACAAGTTTTAAGAATGAAACTCAGCAAAGCAAGAAAAGACCACTTGATTGCTCCCAGTGATAATGACTTTGGAAAATATAGTTTTTTGTTTAAAGATTTAAACTAATACTGAGATGACACATACATGTTATCAGCTGGAAGCATAAACCAGAAAATTTGACAATAATCAAAAGCATGTGACAGAAAAGCTGCAGGTTTTCTGCTTTTATTGGCATACATTGTTCCTCCTGAACAGCAAAGTATGGTAGATTTAGGGGGATTGAGCAGACCTGTCTATGCTCTCATGAAACAGTGTGGTGATTAAAAAAATCTGAAGTATTATGTGCTTACTCACCTCCTGTTGGACAGAAAGTTAGGAAATAGAAGGGGGGAAGGGTGGTTATAATATCTAGGAAGCCCCCTAGTCTCAGACCTTCAGTTGAAAAACTTAAAGGTATCAAGGTATTGCAAAAGAGAGTGTTAGTGGGCTAAGAAAATGATGGATGAAAATTCTTCAGATCTTTTAATGGAGAGGATTTGTTTAAAACAAAGTTTGCTACTTATCTATATGTAGGTTGCTAAAAAGGATTTTCTTATTAAAGATTTTAAACAAAATAACCATTTAACTACAATATACGTTGAATGGGTATTTTTTCTCTATTTGTATGTTTCAATATAATTTACTGAAAAAGGATCTTGGGAGGAAAAAAAGTATTAATTTTTGAAAATGAAGTAGTTAAAATTCTGTTTCTTGGTCTTTGCTGTTTAAATGATGATTTTGAAAGATTACACTTGTATGTCAGTATTGTGTATTATTGTATGGACTAATGTTGCCTGTAATAAAGAGACCTTTACACAAAGCTGTTTTCTGCATGTAGCCTCTCAGGATTGAGATTTTGTAAAAACAATGATTTGCCAGTTAGCAAAAGCTTTAGCACCTGTAGCTAAACATTTACTGAGTTGGTATTTGTGTCGCTAGCAGCTTGTTTGCAGTTTTCTGTATTGTCATTAGCTCATGGCATCACTAAAGTAACAGAAATGGCCAATAAGTTGTGATGTAGACAAGCAGTTTGGAGCTACGTGGTGCTGGGACACATTTTCAGCCTTGGACATGGACATGAACCACTGCCTCAGCTGCACGATGGATGGTGCTTCCCATTGCCTTTCCTGCAGAGCACAGGAAATGGAAAACAATTTGCGGGCTGAGGTGACTCCTGACTGCTGAGCCTTTGGGCTTTCCAGTCACTGGAGCTTCTGTTGTGTTTTGGCTTCTCTGCAGATCCTGCTTTCAGCTTCCTTTGTGTTTGCTTATTTCCTTTTTTTTCCCCCAACTTCCCAGCCATTCATTCAAAATAACTAAAACTAGGTTTCTTCTTCCCTCCTTCCTCCCCCTCTCCCCCCCTCCGAGTATTTTTCTCTGTTCCTGGCTGACCTTACATAATTAGAAGAGCTTTAACAATGACCTCAGTAGTTCGAATGTAGTCATTGGGCATACATTGTCTATGTAAAAAGTGTTGAACCAAAGTTCAATGATATCCATACATGACATGGATGCTGTGTCCCTTTCACTTCACAAAAGCACAACAAATTTGAAACCAACGCATTATGTGTGCTTCAGCCATAGCTTGGGGATCTTGAGAACTGACTGCTCCTCCCAGGCTGGGCTGCAGTACATTGGAACACGAAATTAGCTTGGTGCTTGAAATGCCACCTGCTGAAGTGCTGATTTTTTACGTTGTTTGTAATAAAGTGAGCGTGAGACAGAGTACTATGGACACTGTTATTTGTGTGACAAAACCTGATTGTATCGTGTGCCTTTCTGAATTGTTTTCTCGATTTTATGCTTTCATTGTTTAATGTAACTGCTCTGTAAATCATTGGAATTAATTCTAGACAAAACTAAACATGACATCCTTGTTCTGTAAGGCCGGTGTGAAATCCTTCCTGGCTGCGGGGTGGGGCTGTTGGGGAACAGCTGCCGGGGTCTGGGGGATTATTCACCCGCTGATCCCGGCCACGGCACTGGTAAGGGTGCCGAGGCCGAGCGCAGGAGGCGAACACAGCAATTCCCGTCCCGTTCTTCCCGATGCTGGGCGCAGGGGTCGAGCACACCACTCCCCGTCCCGTTCTTCCCGGTGCCGCGGGCAGGACGTGGAGCGGCCGGCCGCCTGTGCGCCTGCTCGGGCGGGCGGACGTGGCGGCGGCAGGTTGGCGGGCGCAGGGGCCGCCCCGCCCGGCCCGGCGCGCCTCACGGGC
>VWZT01013973.1:324354-360154 GCA_013397055.1 Pachycephala philippinensis
CACCGGGGGTGTCGTGCTGTGGCGGCGGGTTCGCGGGGGCACCCGCGAGGGCAATGTCAGGATATGCAGGGCGGTGTCTGAGGATGGACCAGGCTCTGCCCTCTGGGGCCCAGCAATGGGACAGGAGGCATCGGGCAGGAGCTGATGCCCAGGAAGTTCCACCTGAACACGAGGAAGAACTTCTTCCCTGTGAGTGACCGAGCACTGGGACAGATTGGCCTGAGAGGCTGTGGAGTCTCCCTCTCTGGAGATATTCCAGAACCATCTGGACACAATCCTGTGCCATGTGCTCTGGGATGGCCCTGCTTGAGCAGGGAGGCGGGACCAAAGGACCTGCTGTGGTCCCTTCCAACCTGACCCATTTTGTGGTCCTGTGACAGGCACGTTGTTGAGATGGAGCGGCTTTGCTCATCTCCAGAGGTAACTGGGACCTCGCTCTGCCGCAGAAGGGCCAAGGGGGCTCTGGGCTGCAGCCCTGCCCTCAGCGCTCTCAGCGTCGGCGGGGGCCAAACGAGTCTCTTCTGCCTCGTGTGTTGATGTCGTCAACCCCCCTTGCCTGCACCTGCTTCGGACAGAAAGATGTTTCGCGGTTTCCCTGCCAATCTCTGGTGGTGCTCCTCTTGGGAGCTGGAACTTCCTTCTTTGCAAAGGGCTCTCCAGTTCCTATTTGCCGAGAGTTGGTGTACGTGGAACCAGGAGATGTTTGTACTGGAGGGGCGGGGAGCGGCGGCAGTGAACAGTGGGCACAGGCTGCTGGGTTCTGGAGCCTGAACCAGGGTCTAAATCTTCGGCATGGGTTTTAGGTCAAGGTGACTGTTACATGCTTCGGGTCATACTATATTAAGAACATCTACTGCACGTGGGGTTTAATTTTGAGATTAGGAGAAGGATACAAGGAACTGATTATGTTCCTGTTCCACAGCATCTGACAAATTTTTGTTCCATGAAACACTTGATTCACAGGTAATGCTTCTGAAAAATGCAAAGGCCTTCTTTGCTTACCAGTCCACAAAGGGTGTATTATTTGAATCAGAATGAATTTTAAGTGTATGAATGAGTGCCTGTGGGTAGCTGTGCCTCCATTCCAGGAGACTGTATTTCTCAGTGACCAGATAATGCAGATGAAATTGTAAAGCTCTTGCCATATTTCAGAATGTATGGTGAAGGATTTCTGAACATAATCAGCTCCCTGATGTTACAGTACCAGAAAAACAATACTTTGGTTTTTTTTCATACTTACAATGATGCTTCCTGCTCTCTTCTATTTAAAACCTGCATATTCCTCTCATTTTACTGCTGGCTGTGTTTGAAGGCTCACAGATGGAATGTGATTGGAATGTGGTTTTCACCACTCTGTACTCTGGAAGTTTGATTAAAGGGGTTCAGCTTTTCAGATTGTAGTTAAATAGACAAACTAATATCAGATAGGTATTCCCTGTTTGGTTGCTGTCAGAAATACTGAAAATTCAGGTGCAAAAATTCCTCGTGCAATTTGGAGGATTGTTAATTGCACATGTTAACTATAAGTACAGGACATAGTTTCTCACATGTTAGTATGATTTACTGGCAAGACACAGCACCAGGGCATAGGTACCACCACTGCTCTTACAATCTATAACTTTCGAGATCAGTGGATAAAAAGTATGGAAAGGGAAAATTCCTTTACTACAAGGCAGTCCATTAGTGGGATTTGAAGTGTTGTGGGTTTATAGGGACTCAAGGAATAGCCAAATGAGACCTGACTTACCATGGGTTGTTATGGAAAGCCTGTGGTCTAGAACCTGAATTATTTTTGGCACTATGCAAATATCTTTGAGACAGCCCCACTCTCAGCACCGTGCAGTCAAAGGGGCTGGTCCTGTAGGCACTTGCATGTGCTTCCCTTTATTACCAGGGTGTTCTCATGGAAAGTTTTAACTTTTTATAAGCTCTGGCAGCAGGTAAATAAGACAATCGGTGTTTCAGTAAACAGTTTGTGATTATTATGTTTGTGTAATAGTTTCTTATGTAATCCTCAGTTTATATGTGTGTAAATTTTAGGGGTTTTCTTAGGAAACCTGGGAATTAGTCAAGGTATTCTGTTATATGTGTGGTATCGTAGAGGAAGACGCTACTTAGCAAATCTCCTTAAGCAGCTGTTAGCTATTGGTTTATTATGTTTTGGTTTTTAATAATTACTGGAGTTTTTTTCAGATTTGACGGTAGTTGTGTAGTTTATGACTCACTCATGTCACGGGACTTCTGCTGATGTGTTCTACCCATTCTTGCAATTTGGAGCCAATTCACTATCTAATTTTTAAGTCTTACACTGTAATTCTTGAACCAATCATCCTCTTTCAGTTTAATTCAGTAGAGGAAGCAGAGGTTTTAAACATACTGAGGTTGTCTGTTTTCATTAAACTAGATAAAAGACGAGAAATTCTAGCTGATGTCTCTGAAGAAGTGTTGTGCTTTGAGCAGCTGATCAGCCTGTGTGTGCCAGAGCTCACATTGGAGCTGTGTCCTGTCCAGCTGGCAGGCAGAAATTGTGGGAAGAAGCTGGCAGTTTGGATAATCATGGGGTGCAGGAATGGCAGGGAACCAGAGGTGTTGGCTGCGAGGTGACTGAAGAACTGAAGAGTTGGGAAGGAGGTGCTGAGTTGGTGGTTGGGGGAGAAGGGAAGGAACACAGGTAGAAGTCCATAGAAGAAAGATTTTTGATCGCCTGTGTAAAACCATAACGTTGTGAGTGGAGGAATTAATGAGTTACAAACATGAGGAACCATTTAATATTTTCAAAATTCTGGATTTTGAAGCAATTTTCTCTTATATATGAATTAAGAATTTCCATAACTTATAGAAAATATACTGGGGGCAATTCTAAAATGTTAAGCTTTAATTGAGTAGCCTGGAAGTCAGAGAAGAGCTCCAATACAGTTTTTTGCTGTATTGTAAAGACAAAGGTACTTCTTAAAAACTAGAAAGACTGTAAAGTTTGAAAGTGTGGCAGAGTTGTTAGGAGGTTGCTTAATATATGAGTTTGACAGTGTTCAGGGCTCAATAATTCTGTCGCAATTACTAAAATTTTAACCTGAGAAGGATCAAATATCAGATAATAAGATTTTTGTATCAACTTTTTATTGCAACACAAAGTAAAGAAATGCACGGTCTTTCCTAAAACTTCCAGTCCCATTATGAACCATGGCAAAATTGAGCATGACAGTGTTGTCCAGTTTTCAGTTTGATTTACTCTAGTGTAAATATAGCTAGTGGAAAATTTTTAAATGAAGAGAATATAAAAAGAGAGTATGATCATTCATTTGCATTTACGGCAGTTTATTCCATAGCAACTTCTGAACACCTTCAAAGTGCGAAATTCTGGATTGTTTGATTTCTGATTGGATAGAAAGAATTCTTGAGTATTTGGTTTATGTTCTTCGTATTACTTACTGGCCAATCTACTTTCTCTTAAAAAACTGAATCTGTCATAATCTCTTTAGACTGTTTGATGATGCTGTCCTTACATTGATGTGCCCTGAACAGTTTGCAGTCCCTGCTATGATCAGTAAAATAAACTAGCACGCATTTACATATCATTTCCTAATACAACATAAAAGAACAGAAGTATAGAATACTATAAAACAAAGCATAAGGCAGGGTAATAGGCTCTGTTTATATAAACATCACATCACAAAGCTTTATGACTAGTATCTCTTTTCTTATCAGGGTGCTGTTACCTAAAGTACAAGTGTTAAAAGAGGATGAGGCCAGGGAAGAAATCAAAAGAAATCACTCTTCCTGGTAATTTTATGCTCTACAGCAACCAACCATAAGAGTGTGAGCTAACGTACCCATAAACAGTGCATGGTATCACAGTGTGACTTTCTAAAGCTTGTGAAGGGTCATCGTTAGATTTTTATAGTATTTCTTGAAACTAACGCAGATAACATAAATTGTAGTCATTCTGCATCCATTTCTAAAGTTTTTTAATTGCACGACTTTTGCTAAGAATAAAACTTAGCGCTTTGGGCACACTTTTTTAACTACTGCTATACAGTCTGAATAACCACTCTTAATTTTCTTCCTGCAGCCGAGCAAAAGATGTAACAATGCCAGCCAAGCTTCCGGTGAATTTTTTCTCCACAAGATCTCCAGTCATTGATCTTTTTCTGGGGCAGTTGGACTATGCAGATCAGCTCCGTCAGGATTCAGAAATTGTGCTGTATTTTTTCTACGCGCCGTGGTGCGGGCAGTCCATTGCAGCAAGAGAAGAAATAGAACATGTGGCCAGCAGATTGTCAGACCAGGTAACTCCAGAGAAGATACCAATCTTAAACATGACCTGATAGCTTTTCAGTGTCCAAGCTGATGCTAATTTCTGTCTTCTCGTGGGAAACGGTAGGACTTGAATGCTCACATTTTAGGGTGACTCACCAGTCACCTTAATTTTAATTTAGCATACAGAGTGTTAGAATAAATGGAGACAGCCTGTGATTCCTGCTCAGTTGTCTGTTATTTCTGCTTCTGAATGGGGAAGTCTACAAGTCTTTTGTTGTGAAGTGTTTTCAGATTTATTCTCCTGTCTTCAGACAGAAATTCCATGGAATTTGCTTCCAGTTCTGGGATTCTTGGAGACACTGGTAATCATATAAAGATTGTACTTTATATACCATAGAACTGCTTTCAAGCAGTTCAAGAGTGCCTGTGAACACTTCACAGGTACAGCTGCCCTAAACCTCCACTTGTTGAGCTCCACTCTGCAGAAAAAGTAATTAATGTGGGTTATGACTAAATTAATAAATTTGAAGGATTTAGAATAAGAAGCATAAAAGCTAGAAAGAGCTGTGACCAAAAGGATTGCTGTTGCAAAATGACAAAAAACATTTAAAAAAAAAAGTCTGTCTGTGACAGATATGGAATACTGAGTTGAAAAGGCCCTGAAAATATCAGATGGAAATGGATTGGAAAAAGTACATCAAGTGCATGTTGGATAAAATAGGTCACAGTAATGTACTTTGTTAGCTGGGAATTTTTGCTTGCTCTGCAGGTGCTGTTTGTGGCTGTAAATTGCTGGTGGAACCAGGGGAAATGCAGGAAGCAGAAGCATTTCTTTTATTTTCCGGTGATACACTTGTACCATCGGAGGTAAGATTTCATATGTACAGTCTAGGTTTTTTATTGCTGTTTTGGGAAACTGAGATCTCATATAAAGTGCTGCCTTTTGAAAATGTTACATTTCTGGCTTCAGTAGATAGTTTTTGGGTAGATTCTAGGTGAGCTCATCCTGTATGCTACTCAAGTGCCAGGTAGGGCTGTAGCTGTCAGTTAAATGATGTGCTGGGCAATTCTTCATCCTTATGGAAATTTTGGTTTGCCTGTGCATCTCCTGGAATTTCTGCCTCCAATGAAAAGAAGTCAGAGTTACGTATTAATTTCAGATGTCTGCGTGCTCTGTGGATGGATTATAACAACTGGTCCTAATTTATGACAGCATTAAAGAATGTACCTAAGGGTTGTTGAAGTTACTGGAATTTAAGTGCGTATTTAAATTGCACTACGTACTCTGAAGACCTTGTTCTAATTTTGAACTTTGCACTCACTTTTTTATTCCCCAGAAGCTAAGATATCACTGTATGAAATTTTATATCACCTCATTTTTATTTTTTTTTCTCTTTGTGTGGAGCAGAAGGTAAGGAAGCACAGTTTCTAACACTACATAAAAGCATTTATCCCTTGTATTTTACTTTTTATTTTGCTGGTTTTGAACTGCAGCTCTCTTTCATTACAGAGGCTGATTTTGTTTCTTGAGGGGAATTTATGCATTGAGGAGGAACAGTCCTGGTCTTTGTTAGCTGAACTTGTAATAGACACAAGAGACACTGGCATAATTCAAACCGTAATAAAAGAACCCTACAATCCCACTTGGATGTACATTGACTTAAACTTACTTGATCTTGAAATCACAACACAGTAGATGGATGCAGTTGGTATCATCAGTAACATTGAACAGAGTTGTAACAAGATGAGGTGTAAATCCCTATTGATACTTCATAAGATCCTGAAGGGCAATGCATCGCTCATGCCTGAGATACTAAACCTCGTATGTGGTGCCCTGGGCATGTGACATGTTGAGCAGTGAGTATTGCTGTGAAGACAGAGGTTTCTAATAATCCAGTGTAGGATGTGGAATGATCTAGAGGGCTCTAGGAGACCATTTTGAAGCACCTCAATACAGGTATCTCAGTGTCAGTTGGGTATTTTCCAATGTGCCTGTATGTACAAGGTATATTAAAAATGCATCACATTAAATTCTTCAGTGGACTAATTCTTTATGCTTTTTGTGTTTGATTTAATTTGGGACAATGGTGCTGTATCCAACCCAGTGATAATTAGGAGGTGAACCTCTGGAAATCGTAGTTGCAAGCCCCAGCCCACGTTATGTTTTAGCACTGCCTAACATGGTATGAGCTGTTTTATCAGATGGCTGGGGGGAAACTGGAGCTTTGCTGAGTCTGTTTGTGACTGAATTTGTCCCTGCTTCGCTGATTGATGCTCGTAAAAGCCTGTGTAAAAATATTGCACCTTTTCATATTGATGCTGTTTGAGACACTGAAAAAAGCAAGGGAAAATAGTGACATTTTTCAGATCTGTATTTTTAAGTCACACGTGTTTACTTTGGACAAAGTGGAAAGATCTGTATATGGTCATGTAATTTATACCTGAGTTTTACCAAGTTCTTCAGTGGGACGCAGAAGTGGTCTCCATCTCTCCATCCCTCCACGCTCACCAACACTCTGCCCCTTCCACAGATATTCTGGTGCTTCCCACTGGTAACACAACTCCCTCATCAGTTACAGAAGCCACTGGTAAAACACAGAGAGCAATTCCCTAGAGGCTGAGCATGCTGTCTATATAACTCCTATCTGCCACCCCCAGGAGGGACTCTCTATTGTTAATTTAAGTCTTAATGTTTTATTATTTTTTTTGGTACTAGTTTTGGACCAATTGAATACAAAGGCCCTATGAGTGCTGTTTATATTGAAAAGTTTGTTCGCCGGGTGATGACACCACTACTCTACATCTCGTCTCGATCAAAATTACTAGATTTCCTCTCAAATTATGAGGTACTTGTCTCTCTTCTCTAGCTTTACCACTGTGGTTCAGAAAGAGTTTGACTTGTTTAAGGATTAAATTTGATCTGCTCCAAAGTACTAGTTTATTTTCAGGATCCTGAAATCAGTGCCCTGTAAATTTGTTAAAATCATAAGAATATGAAATGACAAATTCATAATGTTGGTTCCCTGTATAGTTACTATTATGATTTAGTGATGCTCTTAATTACATTACTTTAGTATGTAGAGACAACAATCAAAGTTGTTACCTTACCAAACTGTTACGTACAAACAAGAAAGAAGGGAGAAATCTTTTCACAAAAATCTTGCAGTCTTAAGTTGGGACAGCATTTGAGAAATACATAATCATTACTTTAATTTTAAAAAGAATAGTAAGCTTTTCTAGTGGGATAAGTCTGTTAAGTGAAAACAAATGTGAAACCAGTTGAAGTAAGGACTCCTAATCACTTTGTATGTGATAACTTGATGATTTTAATCCACTGGAACGTGATATTTTATTCATTTCGGTCTGCTGTGTTCAGGGGTGCCAAGATTGGTAGCAATACTGGTGGATTAACAACTTCCAGTTAGACAAAATGTGCTTACAACAGAGGCATTTAAAATCCCTTTCTCACTGTTCATTTTTGTAGTGCACAGTGGAGAAGTACCATAATCTTCCTAAAGCCCAAGCTGTTAGAGCTATATGTGGAAAACCTGAGCAACAAATCAGTGCTGTGGCAGTGGGCACAGCATGGGAGGGACCCTCCAGTGTCTCGGGCTGAAGCAGGTCCCGTGTGAGCTGGTGCATGCTGCAGTGCCTGGTTCTGCTGCAGGATGGAGCATGAGCTGTGCTGCTCGTGGCAGCTGCCACAGCGTAGGGGGCACACACTGGTGGCTCCCCTGGGTACGTGCTCTGCTGTTCATGCCAGGAACTACCACTGGCTTTGGTTCTCCAGTGTTTTAAGCGGGGACTGTGAGTCAGGAGTAGTGAGTTGTGGCCTGTCTCTGGTGCTGACACTTTCTGTGATCACAAGCAATTCTGTTCTCCTTCCATTGCTTCAGTTTTGCTGTTCTAAAATTCTAAAACATTTTTTTGCCTCTTACAGAGATTTGAAGAAAGCCATGCTTGGTTTTTGGTTTGTGTTACATTATTTCTTGGTAGACTGCAGAAGGTTAATATGCTTAATGAGCATATTGTCATTAAGCTAAATTTGCTTAACAGTGAGAGGTGCCCTTCCGCTGGAAAATGACTAAGATAAAAGACAATTGAGGGAGGAACAAAAAATATTTGTAAAATACTGCTTAGCAGTTGAACAGATATTTTTGTTTCTGTACAAAAATTCAAACTTCCCCCTTTCCTGTGCTTGAAATTCGGTGGCTCCAAGTGCTGAGTTGCTGTTTATGTTCAGCATTTGTTGGTTCTTTTTTTTTTCTGCAATGGCCCAAGAATAGAGGCTGTTCTGCCGTGTTGTCTGCAGTCATTCATGCCTGAGGTTCTGCCCCGGAGCATGGCTCCAGGTGCTCAGTGTCTTGCCTCTGTAAAGTTAAGCAAGAGGGGAAGGAGGGGCTACAAAAGTAACAGATACAGGTAAGATGAAAGAAACAGAATTGTTTATGAAGATGGATGCAGAGAAAAACACAAAGGAAAAGTTAGTTTTAAACTAGAAAGAAACAGGTTGTTTCATCACTTCAAACAGTCAGGAATGTGAACGTTTTACAATGTTTTCCATGCAAGTTGAGAAGTTGATACCTTTTGTAGAAGATACAATCTGGGGGTTAGTCCTGTGTTTAAGAAGTCAGGAAGTTTGGGGAATAGAGTAGATTACGGAAAATTGGGACATGTATGGCACAAACTAATCACTATTTTGAGACCCTTGGCTAGTGTCTTCCTTTGACTTTTGATGTTCTCTGTATAAAAAATAATTTTCAGCAGAAGGGAAAGGACAGAAGACTGTCAAGGATTGCTATTGGGCACTTTGGCCACTGTCTGCTGCTGGATCGTGTTTTCGTGATTTCACTGAAAAGCTAATTAATTTCAAGCTCAAAATAATTTGAAAGATTTGTCATCGTCAGTATCTAATTTTCAGTCCTGTGTTCTGATAGCAAATGGGTTCTGCAAACTAGAGGAAATACTGATCAACAGAGTCCAGTTAAATGTAAGAACAAGTGGTGTTTGTTACTTGGTCTTTTGTTGGTTCCTTGACCTAATCACGACTATTGTGACATGCTGTGCTGCTCTCACTAGAGGGCGCTCAAATCCTGTGGAAAAAAAATCTTGCTGCCTACTCTAAAGTTGAGATGCTGCGTTCTCTGATACTATTTAAGGTTGGTTTCCTTGGGGTTGTGGAATGATACTAGTACAAGACTAGAAATGGATAAGAATTAATTTTTGAGAGCAAGGGAAATATGCCATTTGGAAAGCAGTTAAAATCTTGGAATGTCAAAGAAGATCTAAGTTAAATGAGGAGAAAGATGTGCAGTTCTTGCCATAACTCAAGGTTCCTGTGAGTACCTGTAATCAGATTTCTTTTGTTTTCTTAACTGCAGAGATGTAACGGTTTCATTTTAATCCAAACTGGCATTTCGTTCCTCATCTGGCTGACCCAGCTGCTAGAAATGGCCTCGGCCTCCTGAGGCACAGAGGAAGAAACAGGAAGCCACTGTAGTTAGACAAAAAGCTTCATTCATTTATGAAAATTAAATGTGCCCAGGGAACTCATAATTTCCCGGCTTCAGGAGAGGTAGGAGAGGAGTTGGTCTCTCTGGGAGGTGGCTGGTGTGTCTCTTAACATGATGTCAGCTTTCTGCTGTGCTCTCTTTGTGTAGGAATGCTTCCTGAGCACCAGCCAGCTGTGCTTAGGATCACAGCTCTGTGTGGGATCTGACACAGAGATTCAGCTGGATCTTGTGTGGTGCCTGTGTTAAATGATGGTGTGAAAATTTGCTTTCAGATCCGGGTACACAATGATTTTAACATCACTGAAAAATGATGTAAATGTAAAATGTAAATTTAATCTAGTATCAGTCAACAGTTTCTTTGCATTTCTACAGTACAGATTTAGTGCTATGTAATACTGGTTCTTCTGTTCCCCAGAGAAGACACATTCCTTTCCTCTTGCTATTTTCTTTCCCATGTTCACAAATAAAATGAGGCAGGAATTGCCTGCCTGCACAAGTCTGAGAGTGTGAAAAAACCATCTCCCTTACCTCAATGCAATATAGCTGAAACATTTTTAATAGATTACAAATTGGGATAGAAATAACTGGAGCATTAAAAGCACTTGTCAATGCTTTTATCAAAGCAATTATCAAACTAATCAGTAGCTGTGGGATTTTCCTATCTTCTCAAAGCTCTTTCATCACAGTCATTTAATGCTGCAACTAATTTCTGCAACCCTTCCAGTCAGCTGTAGTTTCAGTGATTCCCACCACCCTTTGCAAAATTTGTTCCTCACCCTTTTCTCCCTTTTCTAAAGTGCTTATAGAAATATTGAACTGCTTGAGTATCAGTACACATCCTGGCTGTCTGTCTTTGGCTGCTGAAAAACATTAACTTATAACTGTAGTTTTTAGTCTTTCCTGCTAATCTGGAGAAGGGCCTTCCATGTTATTCCTTATCATCTCAGTTTCTTCCAGAGTGATTGGTAACTTCTTCTAGGCTTCAGGGAATTACAGCATGCTGCATGGAGTCATCTACATGCTTGCTTATTCCTTCCAAGAACTGTGATCATTCTGAGGCATGGTTCAGTAATAAAACTGTGCTGGCTTTTCTTCAGTAGAAATTACTCATCTGAAAATCTCTGTTCATTCTGAAAGTTTCCATCAACTTGCTGTTTTGTAATTGTTGAGATTCTTGGTAAGTCTGTTACTTGATGTAATTGCATGCCACATCACTTTCCATTCCTGTGGTGTAGAGACCAAGCAAGAAATAGGCTCCACTACAATTAATGATTTTGTCTTTCCATGTGAGTTTCATTAGGAGTTAGCACTGAGAAGTCTTCACTAATGACATCCTCAGGTTTGTTCCAAAGCCCTTCCTACAGACACTTAGTTGAAAGTGTCAGTTGCAAAGTTTCAGTTGGGACTGAAAATTGTTTCATGGAAAGAAAAGCTCCAGCAAGCTCCCCTCTAGCAGTGCCCACGCTCCTAATGCTCCTCAGCACCCTTGTGCCACATGTCAGTATTTACCCTTCCAGCTTCAGACAGCAGCAGGTCATGTCCTGTTCAGCTGGGTGCTCTTCACTGCCTGGTGGGGATGGGTACCCAGAACTGCACACACGTGGTGCCTGGAAGCAGCTGATCATCAGTAACAGACTGGCTGTAGATGTCCTCATAAACTGTTTGCAGGCAGCTGTTACTGAGTTTTGGGGGGTCTTACATGGAAGAAGGTGGGAGTTGTTGCTGTCAAGTTCTCCTTGGCCTACTCGTATTCCAAACTAAGAACCTCTTGTTTACATTGTGATAGCTCTTCTGTGGGACTGGAACCTCCCTTGTACAGAGCAAGAATTGTTGGTAGTTGCAATACCTGGAAGCTTTCAGTCTTGTTAAAAACTTCATTCTTACAGACAGGAAAACTTTCATCATACCCCTTCCTCAAATGTATTACTGCAGCCTGTAACAGGGTGAAAATTTTATTTGGTGTGGGTTGATCATTAAAAGGATATTGATTACTGATTAGGCATAGAGCATTAGTAAATACTAGTATATATAATAGTGTAGTGTATATTAGTATATAGTAGCATATATTCTCCCACTGCAATCTTTTTTTAATTGAAAAAACACTTTCCAAAAATTGTCTTTGGGAAACATTATTCGCAATCTGGAAGTCTTAAGCTGATGTTAGTGTACAGCAGAACTGGCAGTCTGAATCAGAATGTTACCTTTTAAATAACATTATAAATATTTCTGCATCTGACTTCTGGCTTCTTGCCACATGTTACTGTCACTTTTTACTCTCCTTTCATTCACTGTTTGGTGTCCTGAATTCACTTGGTACAGGATTAGTATTCAAAAATGGTCCTAGGAAATGGGAAGCTAAAGTTTTGGTAATCTTATCTGTCTCCTTATTTTGGTTCAGCTGAATGCTTTAAAAGTTTTTTAGAAGGGATTGGTTTTTTTTTACTGTCTTCGTTTGGAACTAAGAGAAAAAGATGAACATTAATTACTAACCTGTATGTTGTTTAAAAAAGAACACTGAGTGCTATTAGTTTGCTGTGTTTTTTCACTACTATTTTATTTAGATTTTTATTTTGTTCTTGGTAATTATTATTGCAGAAATTCCACTAATTGCTTGTAATGCATTTTTATTATTGATAATTTTCTTGGGGTATCTCATGAGGAATCTTTATGAACAAGGGGTTTATGCTTAGCATTCATCCATGAAGGAGAATTCCTGCCTAATAAGAGAAGTCATGAGCTGGAATGGGCAATATTGTTATTGGTGAACATCTTCAGATTGTTAATTAGTACTGAATTCGGTCAGTGTGTAAGGCTGATAAGAATAACTGAATTAATATAAATAATAACAGGTAAAATGTATGTTTGTGTTTTAAAAAGAAATCAAAAATTTTATATGTAGAACTTAAAAAAAAGAAGAAAAGTAGCCTCTGAAATACCAAATGAAATTCCTTATGTGAGGATGTATTTGCCACACAGATGGGTGCCCGGTGAGTCTGGAATCTTCTGTTCCACAGCAGTCCCTGGAGTGCTCTCGCTTTGTGTGTCAAATGCTTTCTGTATGCACTGGTGGAACTGAGGAACAAATAACACCAGATAACCAAATTCCATCACTTACTCTGGAAGTTTATTAAGCCCATTTGAGTGATGCATAATTAACAGTAATTTTTAATGATTCTATTTTGAAAAATTTAAAATCAAAGCTTAACTGAAATATTGGAACAAGAAAAGTCTAGACTGTGTACCTCTCTGTTCCAAGTCAGCTTCTCCCAGATTCTCTCCTGAATTTAATAGGAAGTCATTCACCTGGAAAAATCAGTAGGCCTATTGGGGGATGAACCTTTTAAATTTTGAATTGTCTATCTGGCAATGTGAAGAGCTTTATGGGTATGTAGATGGGATACGGAGTTCTCCGGATTTTTGTGCAGTTGGTGTCTCACTGACTCTTACAGGATATACTGAAAGGATTTACAGTGACTAGCTTAACGATGGGATGATCACTTGTCTTAGCAGTTCAGGTATTCACACACAAAATGTGTGAATTCATATGTAGTTACTAATTATGTGCAATATAATTAAAGTGTTACTGCTTAAGCCCTTTATACTCTGAAAAATTATATTTGATATTCCAGTTTTAAAAGAAGTCTTTATGATGCTTATGGTTCTTATCTTGGTGCTGGAACTGGTTCAAAATACAGTTGCAAAGCACGTAGTAATAGTTTTTGGTGAACTTCAACATGGGAAGCACACCATTAGAAACGTAGCATCCATAAAGCTCCTCTCTCTCACATAAACTTTTGAATGACAGCTTCATTCTTTGAATGAGAACTGATTTTGAGTCAGTCTTTTAATATTAAAATTTTTATTGCAGCATAAAGTGACTGCTCTTCAGTAAACATTGTTGTCTTTTAAGACTCTGTTGTGTTTTACTGTAGTCCCATATATTTATACTTGAAAATAGCTTCAGTAACTCTAATTCTTATTATTTCAGCCTGGAGTTGTGGGATTTTTTGAGTTCAATGCTTCACCTCAACCACCTGGTTATTTAACATTCTTCACATCAGCATTACATTCATTAAAGAAAGGTAAAAGCTCAGTTTTCATAATTTAAGGCATCTGTGAATGAGTTATGTCTGAGTGCTTCAGTAGTTTTTTGCAGTATTTAGTCTTTGTCTTGTGCAGCATGTTCAGTGTCAGAGGCATTGGGATGAACCTGACTGTGTCAGCACTCAGTAACTGAATTCCATGGTTCTGTCCTGGTGGAGTTACAGAGCTGCTACAAGGCAGCCTGAGCAGGCTTTCTCCCCCTCTTGTTTTGCATTGGTAATCTAAAATACAAATGCTCTTGTTTGTGTTTACACATGCAAACTGTGTGATGATTAATACCTCCTTTTTGGGTCATGGATTTTGGATGGAACTTTCTCAAAGTTAAGATTAACATATTTTATGAATATTCCTTCCTGTCAGCAAATGAAGGAGATTCATACCAGTATGCTTATTTTTTACTGTGCCACTGATGCAATAAAGAGCCTGTTCTATGATTGTTGATTTGTTCTGTGATTTCCACATTTATATGTTGGATTCGTTCTTTGCAACATAAACATAAGCAGTCTTTTTGTCTACATATTCATAAATGTAGAATAAATTTTTATAAATAATATGTATTTACTGTGAATGTACATCACTTAAACAATGTTCATGCCTTTCCCTTACATGTATCATCTTGGCTTTTGAGATGCCATAAAGCATTGCAAGGTGCACCTGTGATACCAGATTCTATATTTCATAAGCAAATTGGGGATTTGGACAATTCAGGTTAAATAGACAGGACTCTATACCTGTGCAGGACTCTGTGTGCAGAAGAGGAACACATTTGTGCTTCTTGCCATCTTTCTTGAGCCTTAATCACCAGTACTGGCAGTTGCTATTCATAGATTTCTGTGCCTTTACCCAGCAGTGTTGTGTGTTCTGGTTTGAGGGTGGTATTGTAGGGCTTTCAGGAGAGTTCAGTGTGTGTAATTGTATTCAAAGGTTGCAAATCTGCCCTCTCAGATTACCTTGGGACGATACGCTTTGGAGTGGTCACGGATAAACGTGTGGCAGAGGAGATCTCCCTGGTGCATCCTGGCAGTGTGTATTTGCACAGACATGCCAACACATCTCTCGTGAGTATCGCTCTGTGCTGTAGGGACTCTGGTTTGGTACAGAGATGCTCAGGGATCAGAATTAGAAGACTACTTGAATGAGGATATGGACAAAGATTTTGTGGAGGGACAGTAGGAACAGTGAAAATTTGCATTTTGGCTTAAAGGTATAACTTAATACTGTTTAGAAAAATCACACAAATTAAGTTAGTTGAATTTATAATAAGTCTTAATCCATGTGCCCTGTTTTTTGAAAAGCTAAGGCTGAAAATACTAACTTTCAGATTTATTCTTTGGCATAGAGATACTACCTACCCACACTGGCACCATGAGTGAACACTCTGTGAGGATAGGTATTGTGATGTGTATTTTATTCAATTGAGATTAGGGAAAACAGGGATATTTTAGGTGAAATAACATAAAATATGTCAAATTACTTTTGTCTATGCAAATTATTTAAGATAAACTTGCTTTAATATATTAAAATTTATCCTAGAAGCTGTGAGTGCTTTTTATTACAGGTTTCTTTTCTCTGTATTCAGGAATAAGAAATACCGATTTTAAATGCAGTCTTGATGTTTGGGTCTTAAAGGGCTAATTTAAAATGAGTTACTGAGTAGTGGGAAAAATGTTCTAATATTCTGTAAATTAAAAGATGTGATGATACCAGCTTAGAGTTCTTTCACTTAAAAAGAAAATTTGTACTATTGAGAAAAGTCAAGATTATAAAGATGCAGTAAAAGAAAGAGGAGCTTCCCTGGTAGAATCCTTTTTGCTTGTGGATGTTACTAAAATCTGATGAGCATTTGGAAAGCTTTTCCAAAGGAAAAGGGTGTATGGAGTGCTGAAGTTTGCTGACACTCCCTACATTTAGAAAGGGAGTTCTAGTCACTACAGGAGCACAGCGTGCCATACTGAAGAACTGCATTTGTTACTAAATCAAGTGACAGCATTTTTTTCCCCCCCTTCAAGATCTATCCAAAAGACATCATGAACTTCACTGCTGAGAACATTTGCAAGTGGGCTCTGGAAAATCGGGAGATGCTCATCCGTTGGCTGAGACCACATGGTGGGAAAAGCCTTCTTCTAAACAATGAGCTGAAGAAAGGACCAGCACTTCTCATATTTATACCTTACAATCCCCTAGCAGAAATTCATCCTCTTTTAGATGAAGTAAGTGAAATAAGTTTTTTTAACTTCAAAAATACTAAAACTGGAGAGCTGTAGTCAGGGGTCTGAGCTTAATGGTGACAAATATCTCATTTTATTTCACTATTCCAAGTATCCAATTTTGTTTAAAACCACTTTCTCAAGCCATATTATCACAACTCCCTTACACTGGTTTGCATCCCACACCACGTGCCTTTGTCTCACTCAACAGCTGTTTAGAACAGGCATCTAACTCTTCTTGACTTCCTCCTTTTTGTGGTGGGTGCTGTGTAAGAAATGCAGATCCTTGCCAGCTGGAACTGAAGACTTGTGTGTTTTGTGCACCCCATTCTATTTCTCCTCTCCTGTCTTTCCAGAGGTGTAAAACCAGACAGTGTTATTTGAAATACAGCCCAATCAAACTACTCAGAGCCAATCTGATTTTTATATCCTGTGTGTTCCTTAGTCATCTTCCAATTTTCTCTTCCTCTGAACTGCCTAGGACAGGAGTTTGTGGAGCTATGCAGAAATGAGATAGGGAAACTAACTTGGTGAAAACTAGATTTTTGTCCCTGGGCTATTTTTCAGCTGGAACCCATCATCCCCTGTAGTATAACACAAAGCTGCACATCCCAGTGGTGATCACGTAGCTCTAAGCACGGTGTGGAACAGATGAGCATCTGTGAAAGACCAAAAGCAGGGCTGAGTGTTAGTGCTGATTTACTTCCATGGCATCTGTGTCCTGGAATGTGGAGGGTTACACAAGGAGGCCTAATTAATATTGCAGTGTCTGAAACAATAAGGAAAAAATGAAAGTAACGTATGATACAATATTTAGCCAAACTAAATAGACACAACAAAAGCTACACTAGACAGCTACAAAATAGGGTTGAGGAAATCTGTGCCTGGGAAAGAACTGCTCTTACTCTTGTAGTAACCTGTCTTCTGTTTGGCATGCTTAATTCAGTGGTGCTTGTCACAGATGAAACATTCTAGTAACAGGTACTACTTATTTTGAGCAAATCAGTGCAATATAAGATGGATGTTCCATTTCAAATTTCATTCTACTAAATAACAGTTTATCAAAATGTGAAATGAGATACAAAATATTCCAGTTGTCCTTGTATAGCTTCACTTTGACAGAGATATTATGCAACTTGTGTACCATGGGGAGAGCTGTTTACTGCAACCAGCCTGTGGCTTTCATCAAGCAATGAAACTGCTTGACCGTAAGGCAGTTGCAAGGGAACGAGGCTCTCAAGTTGAATGTTGAAAGATCGCTGAGCAAAATTTTTTTCTGATCACAGCTCGCTGAAATGAGATCTCTTACTGCAGATCTGTTTTTCTGTTCATAATCTCTTCTCATGTTTCTCTAGGTAGTCAAAATCTCCACGCTAGATTATAGTGTGAGGGGCCAAGTTTTTTTTGAGTATTCAAATAAGCATTTTCAGGATGAAAACTTCTAACAGCTAATTCCAAAAGACTGTAACAAAGTGTTGCTGTAGATCACACGTTAGTACTGATGGCCCTGTGACACAGCAAGCCTCCTGGATGTGGCATTTCAACATCCCTTTGATAATTATGGCGGTTTCTGTCAGTGTTCTTCTGTAAGCAGTGTGTGCACGTTCTGTATTTTGTTTAATGTGTTAATAAGGGTGATAGGAAGCTTCCTCTTTCATTCTTCTTTCTTGCATGTTCTGTTACTTGTCTGCCAGAAAGGGAATTCCTTTTATGGTCCATACATGCACCTCTTTCTTTGCTTGTTTACCCTTGGTTATGAAAGCAAAATGGTGATGTAGCATAGGAGTGTTTGCATGGAGGGACAGGTTGTTTTTTTCCTGTTTTCTTTCTTCTTCCAGTAAGTTACTATGTGCAGAGTACACTTGGGTATTACAGCTATATGCCTGTGGTTGGGAGAATACAAACATTGCTTCAGCATTCTTAGTGATTGTACAAAATCTGTGCACTACCTGTGCCAGAAGAAATTCCTATTCCCTTTGCATATGGGAATGCTTTAATTTATTTTCTCCTTCTATTGGAAAACGAGGGAAATTCAGGAACCTCTACTCACTAATACTTGATGTAGTGGAGTTTAACCTTAAAATGTAGTGTTATTGCACTGTAGTAAATCTGATGCATAGAGGACCTTGGAATCAGTGGACTAAATAATATTTTAAAGGGACTTTGTTCTGTATACTCGATGTTTATATGCTGAAATACCTTTAACTTTGTTGTCAAGTCAGAGCCCCCTGTAACTTTTTGAAAGAGCAAAGATTAGTCAGCTTTGTGTTTCTGAAATTCCATCTCTAATTGCATATACTGTTGTTAAACAGATAACTGCATTTGGGTGAACTGTGTGCAGTTAATCTTGGGTTTTTTGTTTTCTCTCTCTTTTGTTCCCTACCATAGATTACCAAAGTGGCCTTGGAATACCACAAGTGTAATAAAAGCCAGGCAGCTGAGCCAGATCTTCAGCACTTAGGAGACTCTGATTCACCAGCCTTTGATTCCTCTGTAACAGATGCACATCTGAAGTTCTCGGAAACGTTTCCCATAGCCAAGTACCCGTGCTGTAACACGGTGGTGCTTCCACAGTGGCACTCCATCTCCAGAACTCACAATGTCTGTGAGCTCTGTGTTAACCAGACTCTTGGTGTCAAACCAAATAAAGTCCATGTGCCACACTGTAACTTTTTAGAGATAGAAGCAGCTTTGGACTCTTTCTACCTCCAGGAACATACCTTTTTTCAAGTAATATCAAATACCATAGAATGCAGCAATTTCTTAAGTTTCTATAGTCCCTTTAGCTATTACACTGCATGTTGCAGGACAGTAAACAGGCATTTTTTAAGTTTCATTAGTTCTGAGAAGACCATCTTTCAGACCCCTAAAATAGCATTTTCTTCCCATGGGAAGAAAGATAACGCTCAATTTTCTATTCCTCACATTGAGGATAGGAATTGTTTTATTCCTGACCTTAATATTAGTAGCACGAACATTACTGGTCTGAGCTGCAGGACCAACAAAACCTTGAATCTCTATCTACTGGATTCAAACCTTTTTTGGATATATGCAGAGAGACTAGGAGCATCAAGATCTACTCATCTTAAGGAATTTGCTGCCATTGTTGACCTGAAAGAGGAAGTGCACTATGTCCTGGACCAGAATCAGTCACTTGTTGGACCTACCCTGGGTACAGTATCCACTATACAAATGCTTGAATTCAGACAATTATGTTTCCAAGCAGGAATGGAAAACTTACTGCCATTTTGAAAAGTGAGACTACTTTGTGAAGTTAACGTTGTGAATTGTAATTTATTCTATTCTATTTAGTAGTTAATTAAGCATTTATGAATGATTCTGTTGGCTAGAACAGAATCATGTTTTAGGTGACGTAAGAACTAAGTTCCTTATACCAGAAGTAATTTGCTTTATAAGAAGTGAATGTTAAAATGTGTGATTCTTGACTGCCTGATGCATTGGTGGAATTGTAAAATCTAAATTAATTTGCATGGGGGAAAAAAATTTCTATTCATCTAAAATATTTGATATTACAGAAGATGTTTGTATACTAATGGTGGTGTTGATGTTTGCTCAGCTGTTCTTTGTATTAAAATATCACAGAATTTTGGGACATACTGACCACTTACCAGCAGAGACTTCCTCATCCTCTTGTGCTCTGAAACCAATTTAAATTGTTTTGAATTTATTTTGAGAAGTGTGTCCCTTCTCAAGGTAGCAAGGTAGGGCTCTGAAGTGGTTGTGGCCAAATCTGCCAAGTATTATTATTTCCTGTCTGAATTGGAGGAGAAGAAAAAAAAAACCCAAACAAAAACCAAAAAACCCCCAAACAAACAAAAAAAAAAAACCCTGACAAAACAACCCAAGGATTGCAGTTCTGATTTATTTGCAAGTTCTTGAATAAGACAAAATATCCCTAACCATGTGCATTTACCTGTCATGCTGATATGCAAAACTGAGTCTACCTTCAGAAAATACTGCATTTCTTAATGTTAGCTATGGAAGTAAACATGGAAGAAAATTCAGGTATTAAATTGCTCAAGAACATATATCAGTATAGTTCTTATAGCACTAATTACGTTTCCTTTTTGCCATCAATTTAAGTACAAAAGTATGCACAACGTAGAACAAATGGCTGTGTTCTTATTACGGATCTCATGCAGCCCTGGATCCTGTGTGTATCCCAACCCCTCCGGACAAGACTCTGGAAAGACAAAAACCTCAGTGACCATAAAAGGATACTTGGGAAATACTAAGATCAGAATGAGGACATAAAAATTTCCTTCCCCTTTGTGCTCCCAGTACTTTCTGTCTCAAACATTTTTTAGGTCACAGAATTTCCTGAGCATGATGAGGGTTTCTCTGCAGAGTAAGACTCAGTACATTTCTGTTCCATCATTTGAACTTCCAGAAAACTTTTGCTTCTACATATTTTGTCAAGGAGTCTCTGATTTATGCTTGGGTTTTGTGCTTTTTTTTTTTTTTTAATTCCTTAAGATCTTAACTTTCAATATTTCATAATAGCAAAACAGATTGGTGCTTCATACCTTTGTCAGATGTCACTGTTTACAGATGGTTTCTAGAAATTCAGGAATATGTCTGTTAATTAACTCCTTCCTTTCAGTTACTACTTAATCATGCATAGGTATTCCAAATCTGGAGATCTAAAAAGAAAAAAGCCTCTTTTGGCCTGGTGTGAGGATTTAATGAAATGCTGAATAGTAAATAAAGAACTAAATGTACTGCTGTTTGCATTTCAGAGATAAACTTGATGGTCTGGTATTTTGTATGTCTGTACAAAAGTGCCAGTTTTACTTGGGCTTAGTTTTTGTGCTGGAAATACAAGCACAAGATTGTTTCTATTTGATCAAACAATTATGTGTATTGTTTTTCATATTTTACCTTTTGTCTTGATTATTGAATACTCTTATTTTTTAATGCACAGAATAATATTTCTCTGTGCAGATTGAAAGGAAGGATATTGCTGATACCTTGCAGCAATTGAGAGAATGTAGTTCAGGCTCAGAGTAGTGTAGCTGAAGGTTGTTGAGGGCTTTGGAGCTTATTTTAAATTTTTACCAGTGGCCAGCTACTTGTTAAATATCTTAAAATTAAGGAGAAAGTAGAACAAAGAGAAAGGTGGTCACTGGTAGACAGAAGGTCATATTGGCATGGTAATAGCAGATATTTAAAGGTCAAAAGAAAAGAATTGCAGAGAAAGTAATTAAAAATGGGAAAAAAATGCAAATAAATGTGGAACTAAGATAATGTAGAAGTTAAAAAATGGAGAGGTTACTGTTTATGACTTAGCAGGGGTGTGGTTAGGAGAACAGAATATTATTATTATAGCACATTGACACAAGATTAAAGTCTGGTGTGGCAAGTGACAAAACTGTAATGAGCAAATTAAAAAAAAACAGTGAAAAAAGCAGTGAAACTTTATCCTGTTTTCACATCAGTTGTGGTTACTCAAGAGTTGATACCAAACTGTTAGAAATTAATGTCATGAAACCAGGTTTCGGTTTGTATTTTCTCTGTACGATCTTCTGGATTCTAAAGCAAGAACTGCCAAAATCACCTCTGCAAAATGGAAATAACTTTGTTCTGTATCAATTTCATTTCAGAGAACTTCATTAAAAATTTCAGTGTTCTCTACAGTCCCTTGAAAAGGCATCTGGTTGATGACCCTTCAGTCCATTTTCATGAACAGCATGTGGTCACTGAAGTGACTACGAACACCTTTCACGAGACTGTGTTCCTGAGTGCCAAGGTACACCTCGTTACTCAGCAGCTTTCTTGCAGATCATGGCACAGATTTTGAGGAGGGGGTCTCAGTCTTGTTTAATATTGATAATGTTAATATTTAATATTGATATGCTTTTCTTACTTGTAACGTAAAATATGGTGTAAAAATTCAAAAGGTTTCCAGGTGCATGCCATGAAAATAGATGTCATCCTGCGTACAGTTAAATTACCTTGATTTTTAAAATACATGACAGTAAGGATTAATATCCATTGTCATTCAAGTCTGCAGTGAATGTCTGCATCCCCAGCTGGTTTCCAGCAGCCCCAACCCCTGCTTTGCTAGTTTGAGGCAGAAGGCAGAAGTCTGGAAGTCACATCATTTTTTTCCCCCCCATATGAAGTGTACAGTCAGTGTTAGATATATAGGAATTTAAGACTGCAAAAGAATCTTGGGAAGTGTAGTAAAGTTTGGTGCATTTTCACTTAAAGGGAATGATCCTAAACTAAACAATCTTTTCATTTTGACTTTATGGAAAGAGAATTCCCCAATAATTTTTGTGTGTTAACTCAGTAGTCAGAGGGCAGCAGTGATAAACTTATAATAAAGTTCATTAATATTAGGAAAAATTTGCTTTCACATTTCAAGAGTTCCCATGCTAGATGTTGTGAAAACTAGTCCCCCTTTCTGCAGATTTCCTCCAACAGATAATCAAACTCTTCTCCATTTCATTTTCCAGAATGTCTTGCTGCTCTATTATGCACAGTGGTGTGGATTCTGTGCTTCTCTTAATCACATCTTTATTCAACTTGCTCGGCTTTTGCCTCCCGACAGTTTCACCGTGGCAAGGTAAAAAGATTCTAATTTCATCTTTCCACAATAAAGTAAGATCATTGAGGTCATCAGCCTAGAAAATAAATACTTTTTTTTCTCTCTACAACCATGCAGTATAGATGTGAATGTCATCTGCTTCTTATGTCTTTGAATGCATTGTTTTGTTTTCCTTTGTATAAATTTGGTGGTTTTCAATCTCACTGCCATAGTTACCCACTTTCATTAACATAAATTTCTAAACTGTGCAATTAATCTTGAAACTTGCTAATTTCAGGAAGTGAATCAATAACTTTCTGATGATATGTCGCAAATAGTAATATGCTCTTTGTATATATATTTTTGTGAGCAACACCATTGTCATCACAAATCTAAAACAGCACCCTACATCCTGCTATAAAGAAAACTATCTCTAACCCAGCCAAAACCAGTTTACAGAAATATACCTATATATGTGTGTGTATAATGTGTATTTTCAATATATATGGTAAAATACATTTTTATATGTAAAAAAGACATGTTTTTCTTTGATGTTTCCAGGGTTTTAATGTTTCAGTGCAACTGAAACATTCTTGTTCATGTATGTGATAATAATGCATAAATACTTAAAACATCTGCTCTGATTGCATCTTTATTTGATTCTGACTGAACTTACTCCAGGAGACAGCATGAGATGTAGAGAAAAAATAAATCAATTAAAAATCTGGATTTTCATGCCCTGTTTATAATTGTGGCTTTATTGCCACAGATGGGATGCTATTCCCAAGGCTACACCCATTCTCCTGCCTGACTTTGAAGTTCTCTCATTTGCTTCATTATTTTCACAGCAGTATTACTGATGTGATTGTCTGTTTAGTTCTATAATAATTCGTAATTAATAAGAATTTTATTTGTGAAAAGAAACCGTAAAATGCAGAAAAAACCAATAACAAACAGTTGAACCAAATGTTCCTTTCTACACAGAACTTTAGGAAAAAAAGTGCCTTTAAGAATGTGGTTGTCCTTCGAAGAAGCAAAGTAATTTACTCCCAAAACTGCTCGAGGGGACAATATTAAGAGAGATGTACTTGAGGAACAAATTAATGAATAGAAATAACTTGTCTCGTGTTTGGCATGTCTGTCTCAGAAGGAAAGTGTGTACACAATGCGTGCACTATGTACACAGTGAGCGACTAGGGTTTAATTTAAATTGCTGGCTGAGAGCAGTTGCAGTATTGAACGTATTTTTCTAGAGAAAAAACCCCACAGATATTTCTTAAACTGAGAGTCATCAGCTTGAATATTGGTAATTAATTCTGCTGACTCATATGCACAATGTATTTCTGGCATAACACATTTAGACTTATTTTCACAGATACTTAGATTTCCTTCTTCCCAATCCCTAAAATGTCATTTTACAAGAAAATGCAGATTGTTTATCTGCCTGTTCTTTTCATCAGTATGTCTTTTCCTCACAGAATTGATGTAACTCGAAATGACCTTCCCTGGGAATTTATGACAGACCGTCTCCCAACCATTTTATTTTTTCCTCATCAGAGGTAATGTAGATCCTTTCCCTGTGGATTTTTAACTTCTATTTTACTAAGCTGCAGTAATTATCTGGTTATGTGTCTTACTAGAGAAAAAAGCCAAAGCCTAATTCATTTCCATATATGCATTCTTACTTCTTACATATTCTAATTAAAAAAACCCCACCAGCAAAGCACCAAAATAACCCAACCAACAGTCACAGATTTCCACCCTTCTCCCTCAAGGACTCTTACCATCAGCAAATGGGAATTCAGACTGTTGGTACTGGGCAGTTACCTACCACAAAATCTTTAAACCTGTGCCTTAAGTTTTGCCATTCATGTTTTAGAGTTTTGTTTCTATCAGTTTGAGTCACCCCCAATTCCAGCTGATCATCTCCCTATTTCTTTTCATGGGACCTCATTTTGTCTTGGTCTCTGTAATGCTCTAGACAGTCTCTGGAGGGACAGACTGAGTAGTTTTAATGAGATTATTTTTGTAATGTTCCAATTGGTTTTATAAAGGTACCTTACCTCTAGTCATTGCTTTCACTCCTGCTTTTCCTCTCCAGTGTTTTTTTATATTTTGCTGCATGTAGGTAATCAAGAAAATTAGGATCTGATAGTATTTTTTAGTATCTGTAGCACTGCTAGAGTAGTCAAATATTCATTTTGGATGTAAAGGTGCCTCATATTAAGGCTTTTTATGCAGCTTCTTATCCATTTGCCTTATGCAACAACTTTTGCAAATTAACTCTGTTCTCAATTTCTTTCCACCACACACTGTTAATATTTTGTTCTGCTATTTGTTTTAAATAGCCTTTTAGCTTCTTTGATACATGCTGTGGTTTTGATCAATAAAAATGGATGATAATGTAGTAAAACATTACCACAGTATAATGAGTCAGTTTTGATTTAGCGTAGACTATTTTTTGCCTAAATCATGTCATGATTCATTAATCCGGGATGGGAGCTGATCGTCAGCTGAGAAGCTGCTGATGGTAATTACAAGAGTAACTTGGTCCATCAGCAGCAGTCTGCAGAGGAGGAGAACTCATGGTGCTTACTCTGCCAGAAATAGCTTCATCTTGATGAGCAGGAGCCTCATCTGACTGAAGTTCTTGAATTATTGATAAAATATGGTATCTGACTTCTACCTGAAGTACAATAAGTAGTCTTCAGTAAATGAAATGAAATGTTTTTTATATCCCACATGCTTATGAGTTGGATTTCAGAGAAGGCATTGTTGAGGGAAGTGTAATTGGTAACTGAGGATCTCCCCCGTTCCAGATGCACGTTGTAAGTGATTCAGGACAATGTCACACACAAGGGGACACAGGAGTTGTCTGTGGCGTGTGTTGCACCACGAGGCTTTGGCATTATGCTTCAATCTGGCTTTCTTGCTTTGCAATGATTTTTGTTTGGACTTATTCTATGTCCTTCTTCTCACTTGTGTAATTAACCTATATCTGAATGTATGCTACATACCATTACTCTAGTGATGGATTTGACAGCCAAAGGGAAGCAAATGAAGCTTTTCTTGTTTCGATGGCTGCCTCAGGAAAGAGAGAATATGCTGCTGACTGGCAAAGCTGGAGCAGAGCCCAAGTGGTAAACTATTAGCTGGCTTGCCAGTTACAGTAAGGTGGAAGTGGCTGTGCTCTGGGATGGAGTGAACTTGTGTTACACTGGAACATGCTGAGTGAAAGGCTGAAGATGGAACTGGTTCAGAATGAAAAGAACAAGATTTAGTTCCAGTCTAGTCCTCAGAGGACAATTTAGCCTCATATGTGTGCACAGGGTCCACAAAGGGCAGTAATTGCAACATTTGTCACAGCTGGAGCTGGTCTTTTTTAGTAGTTGGAAGTCTTGAGGAAGAAATTTGGTACTTGCTGTTCTTGGCCTCTCTTGCCAGGTTGTAACAGTTTATGGAGTTGCAGAAAGCAGGGGGCTTACCTGCTCCGTATGCTGGGCTTAGTCTTCACAGTGTCAGAGGGGGAGAACACCAACAAAAACCAACAGAAAAACCTTGTTTGGTTTGCTTCCTTCATCACCTCTGACATAAAGCAGTAAGAGGAACAAGTAAAGAGATTTTTTTTTGATAGCAAAAGTGCCTTACTTCTGACTAAAGTGACTTACTGGTTAAAAGCAAACTGCTCCCTTGCAGTGGCTTTCGGATGCTGGAACACACTAAGCTACTGCTTCCAGGGTAAGAGACAGGTTCAAAATAGTCACTTTCCATCAGGTACCTTTATGGATCTGGACTTAAATTCTAATAATAGATGTAGACTTAGGAACGTTTAAATGTCATCCTTCAACTTAAAAATACTAAGGGTAGTGTGCTCTGATCACATAGCACTGCTGCCATATGTACTTCAAGCTTGTAACCCATGATCATGATACTTCTTGAAGAGTGAAATCTGTTTTCTGAAATTTAACAGAATTTTTTCTTCAAATACCTGTCCCATGCAGAGATGCTTACAGCACCCAGACTGGAACACAGGGAAAAGTGTTCATCAATCTCTATGCTCTATCTTTATTACAGGAGTTTAGGTTTCTCTGAGCTGCTGTACTAACCATACTTGATAAAAAGTAAGATACCAACTCAGAGTTGAACAGCAGCTGCTTAGCTAAAATTATCCTTGCTTAACCTTCCTGAGCATTTTACTATTAACTTGTTCTGTCTTTCTAGGAAGGAGCAAAGTGTCAAGTTCCCTGAAGACTTTTCAGTTAACCTTCCTAATCTCCTGAAATTTATTTTACATCACTCAAGTCTTTCTTCATCAGAGCCCTGTACCAAAGAATGCCTACATAAAGAGTCAATTCTACAGCAAGGACACATCTCACATTTAGAGAGAGAAATTCGGAAGTTAAGATCAGAAATCAGTGCCCTTCATCAGGCCCATGACCAGCTTGAAGCACAGCTTTCTGAAGCCAGGAGAGAGGAGCAGAGACTACAGCAGCAAAAACACACCCTGGAAAAGCAGCACAAGACTCTGCAGCTCCACAGTGAGCAGTTACAGGCCACATATGACCAGAAGAATCAAGAATTGTTAGAAATGGCTGAAAAGCTTCAAGAATTAGCTGATGCATCAGAAAACCTCCTTAAAGAGAATGCTTTACTGAGAATTCTGGTGGCATCGAGGGGAGGAAAGCTACAGAGCAAAGATGAAATTAAAGAACCCCTTCAATCTGAGCAAATACTTTCTGAAGATAATGATATATCACTTTCAACAGCTACTGCCGCTTCACAGGAAAAAAGGATTGACAATATTGATACCATAGAGACAGAGCACAGTAGTGGAAACAGGACAGAATAATTGCTTACACTAAGTCAAATGATGCAGTATTGGGTAGGTATTTATGCAAATTTTATTGACATTCATTGTAAATAAAGACTTCTTCCCCCACATGATCTAGAAAAAGAAAAATCAAATGGAATATTTTTATATACTTGAACAACTTATTAGATACCCCCATCTTAAGAGAAGATGAGAATGGAAAACACTTTCTGCACTTTACTATTGCACTAACTTGCAAACACCTATCCATTTAAATTAAAAGATACTGGTTTGTAGGGGCAACAGTGTGAAGCACCTCTGACTAAGGACCAGTTAGTTTTCACTGGCTTTCTCTTACAGCTGCTAGAAGGGAAATTAGACCATTGATTTATACTTTTCCATAATTTCTGAAGTTTGCCCTTTACACTGCATTCTCTTTGCTGAATTAAAATAGATACTTCATCTGTGTAATCAGTAAACTTGAATGGACAAAGTCATCTTGCTACAACTGTTCTGTTCTAGAACTTCAGCACTTTGTATCACTTTTGTATACTGGTATTCTGACTGTCCTGGAAACCACAAGAGCCATGTGTGAACTGTTCTCTACTGAAAACTAAAGGAAGTCTTACTGAATTAATCCTTTTTCTTTGCTTTTAAAAGGTCTGGAATACAGCAATTTAAGTGTACTATACATGCAAGTCTCTTGAGAGTAGTATCTTAAAGTATTTGTCAGGGTAAGAACATTATCAGCTGTAGTCCTTATGTTATACTCAAGAGGCAACACCAGGAGTTTTTTGCTACTTTTTTGCTACTGACAGCATTTATTTTGCTTCAAATTACAGCTTTCAATTTAAAAAAGGCAAATGTAGCACTAACAAAGCAATTCAATCTCTTAGTGTAAAAGAAGGGGACAACTTTTTGTGTAGGCCATTCTTGTCTTGCATATAGTTAAAATTCTCAAGCAAGCTTGCTAGGCCTTAAGTTATTCCATAATATGTACAGGTATAAGAAGCAAGTCTAATGCTTCCTCTGGAGCTGAATTAAGGCTAGGCAATTAAGTGTTTAAAAATATCAGTATGTAAAGGAGGCCATGTATAAAGTAATAGAAAACAGGCCAGTGACCTCTAAGCATGTGTGCCTACACAAGGAGTTTCAGAATACGTAAGCTGCCATTGGTTGCTCAGTGTTGTTCCTTCTCCTCCCCTTTCTGGCTACTCTCCTCTCCCCAAACCTTTGCAGTCCAAAACTTCCCATTTAACGCGTTTTTACAGTTCCTATAGCTGAACTCCAGCACAGAGCAGGAAATGTACATTGTCTGGAAGGACCTGACCATTGCTAGCTAAAAACTTCTTCAAACAGACCAGCAATAACCCTTGCCCCTATCAACAGTAGAAAAGACTGAAACTTCTCCTGTTGTAGTACAGTTCAATCAAAAGTTATATACAAGGTACATTAACTGAATTGTAGAGTTGGCTGACTGTAGACTAAAATACCTTTTTATAACAGGCTGTTAACATACACCCTATCTGCTAAGTACACAAACCAGGGTTCTGGGAAGAATTAATACTAGTTGCACTTAAGCCAGTTTTGCTAAGTAACCACTTCTGCAGTTTCAGCAGAGAAGAGAAAAGCCCGCTCTACTGCCATTTCAAACACCTGGAAACCTTCTGGACTTTCCCCTGAGGGTTCAGTATCCATCATTAGTTCCCATGTTGGAATCCATCAAAATGGCAGTTTCCTTGCAGTAGCTACATAGAGAACTCAGTTCTAGCAGCCAAAAGCTTAACCAACATAGCTACAACTAAAGCTGCAACTCTCCCTTTCTTGTAGCTCCTGTGTTTCCTCCCTCAGCATATGACTGAAGGCTTATCCCTTTTCAAATGAAGTACTCTGCATCAGTCCAATAAACTGTTCAAAGGAGGAGTTCTGACTTAATGGCTGCACACTCAATGTAGTAGCAGAAGCAAGCTTTAACTGCAGATTTGGTTTTGAAGGTCTGGAGTCCCATCCATGGTTGTGGTTCAGGAGTCCCTTTGTGTATTATATACAATTGCATCATATTCCCATATGCTACAGAACACAAAGCAAGAAGTTTCTGGCAGCCTATTTACAGTTCACAGTTGTAAAATAGTTCACATTACAGTAGTAGCTCCATCAAAATAGGCTCAGCTAAACATTCAAGTAACGAAAACCAGTAGTAGTCTCTTCAGTGTATCCCTGTGCCCATTGCCAGCAATGGACATTATGCCAGGCTGGCATAGAGGAATTAGGATACACAGTCGATGCAACGTGCAACTTCTCAGTGCATGCAGTTGCAAACAAAGCTTATTTAATTCTCATCAGGGTGTTTTCTGATGAGAGGTGTGCACGTGACCGGGTTCTTCACAGTATTGAGATGCTTCTGCTGGTTACACATGTCATGGGCATAGTCCATCTGCACGTGTTGCTCTGAGTTAGCTGTGTACTTCTGGGCCATTTGGAGTTAGCTTCGCTTTCCTCTCCACACAGGGTCCTTTAGCAGAGTACTGCACCAGCAGAAAGGGCTCTTTGGTTTCTCCTTCACCCACAATGCTTTCCTCATCCTCAGACTGGCTGATCTTCTGCAGCCGCAGGTAGCACCAGCAGCCCAGGATCAGGGCTCCCAGAGCTGCAATAGCGATCAAAATAACGATGACAGTCACCACTCCGGTGGTGGGGCTGTGATCTGTGATAGACATGGCCAATAGTTCAGGCTGTACTCTTGTTTAAGGAGATTTTTCTGTCCTCACTATCAGTCTTGATGCATCTTCACATTCCTGCAGGATTAAAAATAAATAATGAAGTTGTGCAGTTTTACCACACTCCGCAAGATTATATTCATGGCTGGTCTCCTCCACAAGGGCATGTGACCCTCTTGCACTCAGTGCTTTGTGCTGCTCAGTCATAGAATCACAGAACCATATTTTGTCTCTTGATATGCTTGTTGAGATAGCACATGGCCAGCCTACTAAGAGGTAGCAATTTTTACTAGGAGATGCAAGATGAGACAGAAAGCTGTATGGAATTTATACAGTTTACTATAGGGAGATTTAAGACTATTGATACAACTGCCATAGCACAAGTGAGATCTCAAATCCCTGACAAGGTAGCAATTCAGCTACCTTTAGTTTTCCTCCAGGAATCCTACAGAAACAGTACATTTGAGTGTCTGGCCCTTTTTAAATTTAATTTACAAACATCCTCCTTATATACTAAGAATTCCAGGATTGGTAAGCTAATTGTGAAGGTAATTACAGTGCTAATGCATTACTGTAAGTCTGTCCTTAACAGTCGTCTGCTTACAAGGGCTGAGTACATGGTAATTAATTGTTTGTTCATTGAGCTGATAAACGCACATAAAACATCTGTTGCTTTTTTCATAAAAAGCAGGTAGAGCTATACTTAAGACTAATGAAGCACAATGGGAATATCATTATTTTAAGCTTCTGCTCCTCTTAGTGTCTTTAAGACCGTAAGAGAAAGGCAGCCTGTTAGGACTGCAGCTGTAATTGGAAGAGAGGCAGCAAAGAGGAAACTGGAAGAGCTCCAAGACTTCCTTAAGTTTGCTGTAGTTTGAGCAGGACAAAAATATACAGGTAATGTCTTCTGCTACTTCCCCTTCCAAATTCACAACCCTGTTTAAAAAGTCATGTGAGCCTTGTCTTCAGTTTCCAAGTTATTGTTAAAGCTGATAGCTTCACTTTCCTTCCTTCAGCTAGGACATAAGAAAGTCATTCATTGATTACCTTTTGTTTCCTGCCACCCTAGATCTTCAACAAAACACAAACTCATGGAAGACTTTAGTAGAGACCAGAGCCAGTCCTACCCAAGAACATCTCTTACCTCTGTGCTACTGTAAAAATCAGGTTAGGGCTCAATACTGTTATTTCAGGTACAAAAGGTGCAGTCCCCAAAGGCTCTAAGGCTGTCTCTAAGTGCACATCTGCCTTTCTCCTGACCCGTACCCACTGACTGGCAGTGGGGTAACAGGAGTTATCTTCTGGATTCCAGTCTGTTGAGGGTCACATACACCTGTCCAGGAAAGGCTCTTCCTCACCATCACTGCTGCAGTCTCAGCTGCAAGTGCAGCATCTTCATACAAAAACCCCTCGGGAGAAATCAGTCTTTAACCAACCTTGAGGCAGGACCCCTGGGTTACAGAGGTACCCACTGCACCAGCAGTCTCGCCTGCATTTCAGTAGGAGTCAAGGCAATTGCAGTGCAGATCTTTACCAAGACAGCTCACGCCAGAGACTTAAGTTTGTTCCCTGATGTCTCATGGAATTACAGACCCATGTGTATCACCATTTCAGCAAGGCCACCTCCACTACAGAGGAGTTCAGCATGTGTCATTAGAGTCCAGTGTCACATAACTTGCAGACACACTGGTTACATTCCCAGCCCTGTAAACTACAGCAATCAATAGCTTGTAGTGTATCTGATACAACCAGCCATGTTCTGCAGACCCAAATTTGCCTAAGTAAAACCAAACCTCACCACACCACGCACCCTCAGCAGGGCTGTGTGCCCGCTGCAGCCAGAGAAGTGTATGATTTGTCATAATCACGTTGGTTCTGCAATGCTTATTCAACACAGGGTGATCAGCTGAGGGTGATTTAGAGTGACTTTCATGTAGTTCATTTTCCTCAGGGCATGTCTGAACAGCAGCACTGTTCGATCCAGCCAAAACAGTACAGCATCAGCATAAAAGATAGTTTACCTTGCTTCTCATGCAGGCACTGCACAGCCACATTGAGGCCTCTTCTGCAGCTTTTGCACCATTGCAAGCAGCAATGACAACCTGCTGTTCCTCTACAGCAGTTTGGGGCAGCATATAGCCTTACATTAAGCAGTTACTGTCACCTAGAAAACAATTTTTCATAGAGGAAACTATTGCAGATGCTACCCCTCTGCCAGTCCGACTGAGTAGACAGCATAAACTATATAAAGTGTGAAACTGCACATCACCAGCCTCTCTATCACCAGGATCTTCTGGCAATCTTGTTTCAGGATGCACGAGACTGAATTATGCTGACTAAACAATTTTGAGTCCAAATTTGAGTGCAACATAGCAACTTACAGATTCCTCTTGAAGATCTTTCTTGGCGAAATCCATAGGTTTTTAAAAATCCAAATGTTTTCTATTTGATTTAGAATTCAAAGAACTTCACTTCTCAATGACAAAGTGTAGGCATCATTCCTTCAGGCATATCCTCTTCCTACTCAGGGACCTGAGAGCCAGCACCCTATATAAAGTCAGGTGTTAAGCATCTGTACAGATTTACAGTGGCACAAACAACTAGTTAATAGTGCATGACAGTAGCTTTAGATAGTTTGAAAGCTATAGTGCTGTTGCTAGCTCACACTGCTATTTTTCTGGCTTTAGGCCACAACTAGTTCAGACTCACTTACCCCTTACAGCCTACCTGAGCTAAAAAACCCCCATGAGCATACCAGGCGCAGCAGTGCCTTCATTTATCCCTTCTACTGTAAGATGTTAGAGGCTGTAAGTTCCTGAACTTCAAAGGGATTGCCAGCACCATCCATATGTATTTGGTGGCACTTGTAAAGCTATGTCCCCTCCCACCACACTTGCTATCAAATCAAGCATCTAAGCATATTTACTCATTAGCAAAATTGGTCAGATCACTGGTGTGAACTGCAAACAGCCTATTTCAGTTCTTACAGCAATCAAGCAGTGAAAACATCAGCTACAAACCATTTTTGCATAAGTAACTTGCATCACTTCTTTTTTGCCTAATACCAGCTTCTACTCAGAAATCCATTTGTGAAGTTTTATTATCAAATTCAGAAGCTGTAACTAGAGGACAAACAGGCAGTTTGAATTGCAGGAGGCTGCTAGAGGACAAATGCAATGCAAGACTGGAATTAGTTTCTAAACCAAGTTTTTCATTATTACAGGCATTATGCTGCTAAGTTCACTATTGTTAATGCCTGCAGGCATGTTTCACTGCTACCATTCAAGCCAAAGCTATAGGAAGGAGGCTTCAAAAGCACATCTACTATAGTTCACCCAAATATACTGAAGTCCTCATCAAGCAGTTATGTTCAAAGTTCAAGTATTAAGTCTTTGGGCTTTTTTGGGGGGGAGGGTGGCAGGGAGGGGAGGAGATGGGAGCTACTGTAGTATAGTATTCCACCTAAAGTAAGTTAAATGGGGTACAGTAAAGGAAATGAGAATAAAACTACCAAAGTGGCTTTCAGCTTAAAATTTTTTTTAAAAATTAGTAAAAGCTGTTTAGTTAAAAAGCCTCCAACAACAGCTTGTAATCAACATGCTTCTGATTGTGAAAAATGCTTTCTTCTATTTCTGCTAGTAAAATCCCTTTTGAGGAGTGCTGCATACTCATCACAATAGCATCCTTCTTGCCAATGGAAGACAAGGGGAGAAGGCACTGGGAAGATCAGTGCTGTACATTTACCACTGGCACACAAGCGTGTGCAGCACCCACACTATCCAGCCACAGAAAGCACGGCCTTTACAATACAGGAGTGCTCAGGCTTCACCACTTGCACATAAAAGAAGCAGCACCATTGTTATTCTTCATTAACTCCGGTTAATACCACCTCTTTCTGATAATGCCAAGTTACCTTGCACAAGCTGGGGCTTGGCCAGAGGCTATTTTAGAAACAGAGAGCTGTTTAGTAGAAGGCTTCAATGCAAATCATCTTTTTCCAAGCCTTATTATAGTTTTGATGAGGAATAAAAGAACACGGCTTTTCTGTGGCTAATTAGCTGTGGTCAGTATTCCAAGAACTTAGCATTCAAGCACCTGTTAAAAACTCTAGAACGAAAGCTGATACCTAACAGCATTGGCTGGAACAGCAGTTAGCTCCCACATGAGGGGTAGTGGTACCTTAGACTTAATCAAGACTCTTAAAGCTTTGCACCAAGCTAAACCACACAGAAGTTGGTAGTTTACAGAAGACAGCAAGATGGAGAGAAGAGAGAGTAGCAGTCTAAGATGTTTTCCAGACATGACGACAGTTTCAAGAGCAGACAGACTTTCTCAGCAGCACAGCAAGTGGAGGAGGTTTATGCTGTAACTGCCTGTCAGGCAAGTCAGCCACTTAATGCAGAACTGGAAACAGGCTTGTAGTGTTAAGACCATGTTTGCTTCAGAGGCAATTGCATGGCTTGCAAAACATCTGTCAGACTCCAGATTTTTAGCTGTCAGTGTCACATCCACATGGAGCTCTAACGAAGAGTCTGTCCTGACATGATAAGAGTCACTTCTGACATTCCATTACCAGAAGTAACATGTCATATATATCCCCTGGCATAGCTTAATTCTTGATATATTAGAAAAACTGCTGAGATGCCAACATTAAGTTTGCTGATAAAAATAAGTTTTTCTATTTAGATTCAAGGTAGCTCTCCAAATGTGTAGTTTTGGGGAGTTTTTTTTAATGGCTTTGTGTAACAGCAGCGACACAGCACCCGATGTTTCTCATAGTCAAACAGTTTTTATACGCAGCTCAAATCTTCAGACAGCAAGTACTCCAGGAGTCAGTCACATACCTGCACCAAGCAGCTCTGGCTAGGAGTCCTCTACGCAGAGTTTCTGAGTCACCTTATTAGAAAGGCGAAGGTCACACTGGTTTTGGATCTTGTCTGGCAAGTCTTCCTTCTCACTCTTCCCCTGTGGAGAGGGATCACATTGGTCTCTAGCTGCGCTGCATCCTGAGTGCCTTTCACTTTTGGCTTTCCAATTACATAATCATGTTTAACTGCTGGCTTCTGGCACGAGCAGTCAGAGAAAGATCCCTTACTGTTTCACCTACCTGCTAATCAAGGCAAGAGTCTCACAAGTGGTTTCAAGTTCTTTACGGTTATTCAAAAGCAACATCTACTGACAAATGTAATGTCTCCACCTGCATTTGTGTCAGTAAAAGGAAGAGCACGAGACGACACGGTACACTGCAGATACTCAGAGGAAGGAACAAGATTCAGTTTGAACAACTTGCGTTACCGAAAACTCCCAGACTGCCATCATAAAGGTCGATTTGGACATAGCCTGCAGCACGTACCGAACTCCTCGCATTGGGCGAACAGGGACGAGCCTCTCCAGCCGACAGCAGCCCGGCGCCCACCGCGAGCAGCCACCGCCGAGCCGTGTGGCATCGCCTTGTGACTGCAGCACGGTAGGGCGGCTGCAAACCGCCAGGAGATGGGGCCGAGCCCCGGGGCAGACGGCGAGGCGGCACGGGCCGCCCGGGCCGGGGGAGCCCCGAGTCACCCACGGGGCCCACGCGAGGCCCGCGGGGCGCCCAGCACCGCTCGGAGCCCGGCAGGGCCGGGCGCGGACCCTCCCGC
>VWZT01013973.1:360418-406804 GCA_013397055.1 Pachycephala philippinensis
TGGAATCACAGAACCGAATCAGGGAGTCAGAGAATCGTAGAAGCATGGAATCGTGGAATCATCAAGGTTGGAAGAGACCTTTAATACCGTCTAGTCGAACCGTCAACCCAGCACCACCACAATCACCCCATAACCTCTAAACCACATCACCCAGCGCCACATCCAGACGCCGCTTAAACACCACCAGGGATAGTGCCGCCACCACCTCCCTGGGCAACGTATTCCAGTGCCTCACTACCGAACAGCCGCCGTCTCAGCTTAAAGCCATTTCCTCTGGTCCTCTCACTGTCGGAACGGCAGAAGAGACTGGCCCCCAGCCCACAATAACCTCCTTTCAGGCAGTTGTAGAGAGTGATGAGGTCCAGCCGGAGCCTCTTCGGGACTAAACAAACCCAGCTCCCTCGGCCACTTTCCATAAGACATGTTTTCCAGACGTTGCTTGGCGGGTCTCGGCGCTGGCGGCCCGCGGAAGGCGAGGCTGTGCTGAGGGGCTCCCATGAAGGGCTGCGCTCCTTCCCCTCGCCGCCTGAGCCCCGCGCGGCGTCGAGGCGAGGGCGTGTGGACGCAGCCGTCCCCGTCAGGGACTGAGGGTGTCGGACGTCGCTGACCCAGCCCCAGCACTCTTCTCGCCAACCCCGCCGAGGTAAAACCCCTCAGACACCTCCGTGACCCCGCAAGAGGCGCCTTCTCGGTTCGCTGGGCAGCAACAGGACAAGGGCGCCGTTACCGGAGGCCACGCCTGAGCCGCCTCGGTGTTGGTGGCACTGACGGCCCCGCCGGGCCCGACCGGCCCTGCTTCCGTGGGCCCCGACAGCGCCGGCCTCCCTCAGGGCGTCTGCCTCAAACGTCCGGTAAGGTCTCATTCCCACTATACTTGGTAATTCCCATTATATTTGGTAATTCATGCCATGGTGCTGCAGTTAGGAAATTGCCCAATGCAGGGGTTTGTCACCCTTCGGCTGAAGTTGGTCGTTACTGGAGTAAAAATGAATATCGGGACTCCTCTGATGTGGTATAGTTACTGGTAACGCCTATTCCAACTTGTTTGAGGTTCATCTGAAATCTGGCACAATGAGTTTTGAGGGAGTAGACTGTGACAGAAGATCAAGTTTGGAAGTCACCATGACTTACAGAAAAACTTGTTTTACAACAGTTTATCTCGTTGTGGTTCAACCCCAGTCAGCAACTAAGCTCTCCATCAGCAGGATGCGGGAGAGAATCAGATGACTTTATTCTATTATTCACTTTCAATTATCAACCCTGCTTTCAGGGCAGATCTAAAATGTAGCCCTACACTGGGTACTATGAAGAAAACTCACTCTATTCTAACCAAAACCAGCACAACTGCAAAATTTTCTATGAAGGAAAAATAATTTTTCCTTCCATAAATGCATTGTCCACCATAAGCACGCAACAAGGTGCATGGTCTCTTTCCATTCTCATTCAGTGGAAAGCTAAATATGGCCCAGTACCCACAAGGATGCTTCACCTCCTCTGCTTGCTCTCCAAGCCATCCAGACACGAGTCATCTTTTGCCCAGGAGCTGTACAGCCCCCTTCACATATGTTGGTGTGTCAGGAGACCTTCCTAAGATGACAGGTAACTCTGGACTGCTCCCAAATCCTATCTAGACAGTTTGCAGCATTAGCAGAGCAGCTGTTTCATGGTACACACTGTCCTAAGCACACCATCCTGTAGTTTGTTTAATCAAAAATGTATGGTGGCACAGAATATCTTGAGATACCATAGGCAGTTAAGAACATTTTTATAAAAGTAATTATTTAATGTAAAATTAGTGCTTTAAGATTTGGATTTAATAAGTGTAGTGCAACATCAGTTTCTGCTGTCTTTATGCATCAACCACCATAGAAGAGATGATAAAACACTACTAAACATTAAAAGCTTATAATCCTTTTTGAAAGAAGTGCAAGAGCAAGCATAGACACTGGGTTACTTTCACTGTTGGTAACTAGTGGTCTGGATTGTCTGGCAAAGCAGTATTGGCCATGGCAGTAACGTTCTGTCAGGTGAAATGATGCAGAGGTAGCCTTTGGGCCAGTACTTTAATAAGATGTCTAAATCTCATTTAGATACTTGAATCTCTGCAGAGATGCATATTTTACTTACATAACCATGGATGGAGTCTCCACTGTATATAAAGTGTCCCAATCCATTTCAGTGAGAAGGGTCATGCCCTTTTGTACAGAAATCATGACTGCAATTACGACAAAGCTGACGGGTAAAAGCCATCCAATAATAGCACAGCCTTAAGAGAAGACCAGCAATCTCTTTTGGTATAATTTGAAAACTTTTTGCCTTTGAGAAAGTTTTAATAGTAATTTTGTATCTCATATCTAGTAAATGGCACAGAGAACAAAGCAGGTTCATTCACATCCGTTTCTTATCTTTGTAAATGGGCTGCTTGCTCTGCGCAGGCTTGGATGGGAAATTTCCAGTCTGCTGTGGAGCAATACAGGGCTGTTAATCCTTCAAAATTGCTTAAAAGCTCCTCTTGCTTTCCCACCTTCACCCATCCCCAGTTAACACTTAAGGCTTTTAGCAGGGGCAAGGGTCTCATGATCTCAGATCCACACATGGGAAGCTAAGAACCCACTGTATTCTTCACCAGGAGCTGCTGAAGCAAACTCAGTTAAAGTCATTGAGTAATATGTTTTTCAGCTGTGCAGAGGATGAAAAAATGGGAGTTTTCTCCCATTTATTTACTGTTGCTCCTTAACTGTGCACAAGCAATGTACAGCTGTGAACATGCAACATGCTAGTACAGGAGATAGTTTTCTCTTCCTCTGAAAAGAATTACCAGTTTATCAGTAAGATTTCTCCCTCAATTTTCATAACTTACATAAACAGATTTGACAATTTTCTGAATTTATACTATAATTTAAAGCATACACTTCTGCTTTGATATTTTCACATCACAAGCACTCAACAGTTTAAACCCTTGCATGTGCTTATGGATTTCACTGGGAATTACCCATAGAAGAATTCTGGGATCAGTTGTAGTTGCCACTGTCACAGTCATCTGGCTCTCTGCTGGAGTTACTCTGCCCCCGGCATAGTTTCCAGCAGTGTTGATTTTAAGTGTTATTAATTATAGAGATTCTTTGGTTTCTCTTAAGGGACTATACCACTGTCAGACAAATTAATGACCAGATTATGATTTGTCTATATTTTGTTTTGGAAGAAATAAATTGTTTCCATTGTTGCAGATTCACATTGCATGCTCCTTGTCTGCTAATGTGGCTATTTTAAAAGTACTTATTTTTGGAGTTTCCTTCTGTCAGATCCTGTGCCCTCTAAGTATATTCTTTTTATATTCATGACCCTTAAATTTTGAACAGTTACTACTAGTATTTGTTCCTTTAATTAGGGTCATATGTTGTGTTACTTCTGAAATGGTGGCTAGTAAAATAAACCATGTGCTTCCTCCATTTCCACTTGAAAAGACAGTGAATATGCAGGAGATGCATATTACACCTATAATATCTGTTCCATTTTCTGTTGTTCTGTAGGACTCCTTGGTGCAAAATGTGTTCAGTAATCATTGTGCACTCCAGAAAGTTTTTCAGGGAAAGAGACCATACAGAACAGTTTTGCAGGTCTCTAGGGGCGTTGTTAAAGAGGACAAAACACTGCTGTCTCTATTTGAGGAGGTCTAAATGACAACTTGCACCTTTACTTACAGGTCACTGGAGAGCACATAGACAGAGAAAATGGGACCAAGCTGACCCTCTCCAGCAACTTGAGCAGGTTTTATCTTTTCTTATTTCACCTGAAAGAAATGCATGAGAAATTATTAATCCAGCTCTGTGCATGAAGAGGAATGAAAGTATATGAAGAGTTTGTACAGGTCGAAGTTTATTTTTTTAAAAGTTTTGCAAAACCTCAGGGTAATACGAAACCAAGATTTGCTTCCTCTACCGGGGTGTGCTGTACATACCCCTGAAGCTTTTCTTGCATTCTTCTGCTGTGGAACCCTACCAGCTACCCTTAGCTTTGTGCTTAAGAAAGCATCTGTTGGGTTTGTACTCAGCTGTTTGTAATTATGTGCGTGGCTCATGAAGTGTGAAAGCATTTTTAAGATTAGTGTGAGAATAGACTCACTGTACATCTGAATAGTAGAATCAATCCACTTCTGCATTTGTGCTAGGAATACCCACTATACCTATTTAAAAGAAAATGCTTAAAAGATAGTTTTTATATGACAGCATAATTGAATGATGCATTTTTTAATTCTGATTAGTGCTGTAAATGGTACTTCATGATGAGAGACTGTGAATCCAGGCCAGGGAAAATGGATTGTTTAAAACCCATTTGAGCATAAGCTTTAATTTAGGATTCTGAAGGCTGTAGGCCTTTTTTGGCATAGAACCTAAGTGGAGACAAGAGGTGTTTCTGCTTGGATGCCTTGCCTTCTGCCCTGAAAGGACAGCTTTTATATGTAACTCCAGAGATGATAAAAGGCAAAAACAGTGCTATACGTCATATTGACAATGAAAAGTATAATCTTTATTTTTCTGCAACACTAGGAGATAGCAGTAGAAGAGAATAGGAGATAGCTGCAGCTTCAAAATATGAAAAAAGATGAATTTGCTGTGTTGGAACATCTTTGTCTCATGCTTTGGAGACTGTTTTTGTACCTGAAAACTGATAAACAAGGTACAAAGCATTTTCTTTGTGCAGCAGTTATTTCTAAAGCTCTCTGCCAGAGTTGTGAAGCCTACTGCGAAAAGACATCTGATGAGAGTGCCACCATCTCAGACTCATTCTGTACACGTGGGTGCAGACAGTTCCCCATCCTTCCAGGTTATTACTTAGCATCCAACAGTCATTTTAAAACATGTTATTTTAAACTTGATGCCAGACAGGTTTTAGCAAACTCAGATGTTGCTCTGTAAGAAGGCAGCAGGCCCAATCTGTAGCACACAGGAGAGGTGGCAGTTTCCTGGTTGAAGGGTCTGGCAGTGTGACAAACTTCACTTTGCAGGGACAATGTTTGCTTGGCACTATAGGTAACTCTGTTATGCTGAAAAATAGATTCCTTGATATATATTTGGAAAGCACATTTGGTAGAGTGGTTCAGCATTTCCTTCAATTTAACTTTGCCACAAAGAGATTTACAACAAAGCTATTCCCTGTTTCAAGACTGGAAGCAGAGGCAAAAAGTTTGTATTTTCATTCCTTCTCTCATCCATGGATAAAACCCCACATATTTTATGTTCCTGTGTGTAGCAGCCTCTTCCTACTCTGGACAAACCTAGCATGCTCTTATTTCCTTCTGTCATCAGTAGTGTGGCCCAGAATATGTTTTTCCTTTGGCAAAGCAGTCTCTTTCTTTTTAGGACAGTCTGCAATCAGCTTCTCACTGGTTTCTTACCAGGAAACTGAAGGACTGCAAAAATGGAATATTAGATAAGTATGAGCTTAGCAACCTTCATAGCCTGCAGATAGTCCAGAGGAGCAGGGACCAAAATACAAAAATTGTCTTTAAAAATGACGTTGCTAACCATTATGAGTGTGGTTGGGTTTTTTGTTTTCTTTTTTTTTTAGAAGAAACATTTAATGAAAAATGAGGTGATTGAGCTACTTTCTGGAAGAGTTGGTCACATGAACTACTATAGGATAGTTTGGAAATATGCAAAGAAAAAACACATTACTCTCCTTTTACCAGGTAATATTAACATCGTGCTGGGTGTATCAGGCTTGTAAAATCAGTGAATGTGGCCACACCTCCCCACACCCCCTTCCACCCCCCTGAAGAAATCAAAAAGCATTTTATTCTGGTTTTGCTTCTTAGTCCTTTGGGACTAACTTCATCTTTAATTCTTTTCACTTTAAAACTTGAAGATACTTACAGTATTTGTGAATTTCAGACTTTACGTTCCTGCTTTTCACTGTAGATATTTCCGAGGGAATCTTCTGGAAGGACTTCCTTGTTATGTTCTGTCTATGCCCCCCTTTCCAGAAGAGAAGCATGTGTGTAGGTTTAAAAAAGTATTCATCTGTTCAAATCAAGTAATTAAGTATTAACGCAGCCAAAGTAGTTTGGCTGTAAATCTCTTCCATTTTCATTCTCTCTGCTTCATTTTCATTTATTGATTTATTTCTGAGGTTACACCTCTTCCAGCTCTCCAGACACCATAAGCTTGACAAGGAAAAATTTTAAAGTAATACTAGAATGTCTTTTAAAAAGCCAAGCAAACAAACAAAACCCACAAAACAAAACAAAACAAACAAAAAACCAAACCAACAAACAAACAAACAACCCCCCACCCCCCCATCTACCTGTATACCTGCTTTTAAAAAACAAGCAAACAACAAACTCAAGCTTCAGTCACACTTTTTCACCTTTTCACTTACATATTATAAGGAAGGCTCCAAATTTTCTTTTATTTTTATAAATTAAATCAAGAAGGAAAAAAGGAACAATGGATTCACATTTTTAAGTGTATCCAGAAGGGGGGGGGGGGGCACTGCAGGGAGAGCAGCACTGAGGAGATATTTGTCCCTGAGAGTCCACAGCCTCTAGACTATGGGTCCTTAAATTTTATTAAGTAACTTCTTTCTTCCAGGTATTAGAAAATCCAATTGTAAAGAAGTCTTCAGTGTTTATGTATGGGTCTTGTTAGGCCTTGGCCAGTTTGGAGGTGTGGATGAGTAAGTGCTCCATCCTGTACACTGGAACTGAAGCTTTCTTTCTCAAATTTACCATTTTAAGTGCATTCGATCAAATAAGCAAAAAGTGGCTTTGGACATCTACTAGATTTTTAGCCCTCTCCTTGTTTACTGCTTCCCCTACTTGAGCCATATTTCCTGTCTGGTCTTCAAGGCACATATTGCATGTCTTAGCCGGGGAAACCCAAAGAAATCTGTTTAGATTGCAAATTTGTGTGTTTACAACACATTTTTTTACCTTTTCAGCATACAGAGTAGAATTTGGTCCATATGCTTCACAGTGTACTTGAGCTACATTCACGTAGAAGTAGACATTCAGATTGGAGTAGGATTGTTTTGAGACTGAGTAGTCAAATGTTTAGTAACTTCTTGACAGTCTTATTAGACTTTATCACCATAGTTCTGCTTTTTACAGCAAGTGCTTCCTGAAACAGTGTAAGAGCAGTGACACAAATCAAAGTGTCCCCCAGTGCATTGTATTTACTGTGACAGATTGCATTGCAGTGAAACATCTCTCCAGATGAAGCCTAGTTTGAACCTTCCCTACTGTAGCAAAGAGAAAAAGAAATCCCTTGTTATCTCAACATTTGTGCCAATTTGTCTGGCTTAGCTTTGAATTTTAGGAGCACTTGTGAAAACAAATCACAGTAAACAGTTCAAACTGGAAGTGTCAGCTCTTATGGAAACCAGAGAACACCACATGGCTGATACCTACCCAGAACAGAAATCTAATGAAACATTTGCTACTGCACTTTAGGATTAACTGCCTGGTGTTAGGAGAGAAGCTAGGGGTGGTTTAGAGACAAAATGGGAGTCTGAGTGATGTAAAAAGGGAAGATGGAAATAATCTGGAAGCCTAAACCCAAACTGACAAATCGATTCAGACAGCTTCATCTAGTCTCTTGATAACTTTGGTCATAATTTTTTTTCTGCAAGTTTCCTGGTAAATTTTGCCTGGATGTTGTTGTTTACTCCTCTGGGAGTAAACACAACCTGTGAAACCCAGGATAGGAATATTGCACCAGAGCAATCAGAATATTTAACATAGGCAGTTTTTAATATGTGAAGAAGACATTTTATCTACTAGCAGGGAAGACTATTACAGTTGTCTGATTATGAGTAATTGTTTGAGTTGCAATTAAGATCTTCAGATTAATTTCCTGAATACCAGCAATTACTCACTATACTACAAGCTGAGCCATAAGCTGTTCTGATGCTGTTTGTTCAAAGGCCTTCACTCTCCTTCAGATTCCTGCAACTTAATCTATCTGTAACTTCCCCCTCTTCCATTTACACCCATTGTTTCAAGTGTCAAGTAAAGTTTGGTTTTTTTCCTTATTAGGATTAGGTGTACTCACCCTCTGAAAATCTGCAGCTGGACATAACTTGGGCTGATTCTGTAGCTGCATTATGCTGTGTCAAATCCTAAATGTCAGAGTATGTGCTTTTTCCTACATTTTAATTGTTGGTGGTATTCTGTGATCAGTTTAGACAGGGGTAGCAGAGATGAAGAGGGTATGAAATGGAAGTTTGCAGTGGCAGAGGATGCACTGGTCACTGTGTGAGGATCACATCTCCTGAAGAAGGCCACAAAGCTGCAAGGTCCACAGAGTTCAGGGTGTGAATCTAGGGAGAGTACTGCAGCTACCAACATATGCAAATCCTTAGGGAAGGGGGAGTTTGAAGACTCAGGAATTCAAGGTGTTAACTCTGCATGGTGAGCAGTGCACAAGAAGTCAGCATTGGTGCTTGCCTATTTTGCAAGTAAAATTTTACATCCTTGTTTCATCAGCTTCGATGCTTATTTGAGCAGTGCCAACTCCCTCCAGGGAGGGCAGAGTTATGAGTGACTGTAAACTCTGGAAGCATCAGAACAGCCTTTCCTCCAGTCACCTAGCTGTTTTGTTGACTCAGCTTTTAGAAAATTCTGTTTTTACAAATTTTTATCTTGAGAAATGTGGGTTAAGTTGTGTATGTCAAAAGTTCAGTATAAATGTGATTTTTGTTGTGCTTTTGTTTGGAATAGCTCTAGCGTAGAAAATCCTTTATTGCAGAATTTGTGCAGTGGTAAAGCTGTTCCTACGGAACAGTTTACAGTAGCTGTCAGCATCAGATGTTTTGTAGGCACTACATTTGCCACCTAGCAACCACAGTAGGGTAATTGTGCTGCAAGTCATCCATGTGTGCAGCCCTGTCAGATAAAGGGACTTTGCTGCAGGACTACCCACCAGTCATTAGTCATTAATGACAAAATGTCTTTCTTACAGTACAAAGTGCTCTGGAGATTCCCCAGGGGGAGTGCACAGGGCTACAAAACAGCACTGCATTTTTCTGTAAAAGAAAACCTATATGGTATTCCTTATGGTGAGGTCTCCAGTCAGCAGTTATTCCCTGCAAGGCAACTTTTGTAGGAAATATTTGAATTTTTTTCTTCCACTGCATTTCAGAATTCCAAAACTAGAAGTGAATATTCTTTGAAGCTTATATTAATTGCTGTAAGAAATCAGATTCACCGTGGTACATAAAGTATATAATCCTTTAAATACAATGAAGACATTTTTCTTTTTCCTGTCTATTCTGTAGATGCTCTTACACCCCCTCTGAATACCTGCTCTCCGTTTTAGAGACCGCTTTGTTTTTGAAGAGTCTCATATCTGCTAGACTTTTCTGTGAAGCTTCTCTGCTATTACTCATTACTGCAGCTATACTAATGGTGGATATTCTGGACAGCCTAGACTCTCCAGAGTTAGACACTGTAGCTGTTCCCATTTTGGCAGCTGGCCATGGCACTGGCTGAGTGCTGGCAAGGACAACCTGCTGTGTTGGGGCTTGTGGGATATTGCAAATTGAGTAACAGGACTTAGAGTGAATGCTGCTGCTGGGAGAGCAGTTACTTATGAACACGGCAATTCCCTTAATTCCTTTAGTCTTCTGAAGAGTCAAGGACTCTATGGTAAGAATATTAGCAAGAAAAACAGAGAGCAGGCAATCTGAAGGACAAGAAAAATGCTTAAAAAGCTAAAGGAGAATACAGAACACTGGGAGGCAGTGTCAGTATCACCCCAGAAACTTGTGGAGATTATCCCAAACATGATAGCTCCTCTCCATTTTACTTGTTGTTGAAGCACTGTATGGAAAGACTGTAGCTTCAGGTGGGATATAGGATATCAGACATGAAGTGATTCTGGGAATAGTCTTCTGGATTTTGGTACACATTTTTTTAACAGAAAAATCAAGAAAATGTGTAGGTATTCAAACATGAAAGGTATTAATAGGGCGCAGTTTAGATCTGCTCACATTTATAACTGTGAGCAGTTTAGCTTTGCATAGTGTTTGGCTTCTCTTGGAGCTTATTTGTTATCAGATATCATGGTAGGGATGTGACCAGTGTGATTATTTGGATCTCATATTTCTATTTTAAGTAATAATAGTTACTTCTGTTTGCTGGAGTGTCAGTGGGTAGCCAGAGTTCCTTTTCTTTACTTTAGTTGCCATCTCTGCAGACCTGTCTGTTCCTGGCAGAAACACTTTTGTTCCAGTGTAGGCTGGTTGTGTTCCCTCAAATAAGTTGACTTCTTTCCTTGCATACAATTTTGTGTGTGGCAGAAGGCTGATAAAAGTGGAATCCTTGCCTGAAGTGTTTTAAAATAAACCAGGGATTTTCATGTTTTCAGAAGATTAACAGCAGGATTGTGAAAGCTTTTCACGTGTTCTGGTAGAATCCCCTTTCCTGTTGTATTAGATTACTGTTGGCCGTGTATGCAGTTTTAGAGATTTGAATTTTTTCTTCTACTTTCCTCCAGACCTATCCTTTCACTTAAGCAAACCCAAATCTACATTTGTATTCTGATTACATAATACATAGCCTAATAAAAATAAACACCACCACCTGTCACTGTCTACATAGCAGCAGCCAGTGACAGAAACTGTGGCCCACGCTCATATGTTAGCTAATTTACTGTACTGAAAAGGAAAATCCATGAGTGGAAGTCATGAGAGGGTATTCCAGTGAAAATCACATTTAAAACTAGCTAGTATAAAACTGTTTTTTCTTTCTTTCTTTTTTTCCCCTCCTTTTTCCCTTTCCTTAACCAAAAACTTTGCTCTGACTTTATGAGGCTAAGGTAATGGTGGCCATGCAAACAACTCAAAGCTTGTTTGACCAAGCAGCAGTGGGTTTTTTACTCACAGTTTTGCACTGTCTAGGTCACTGCTTGTAGCCCAGTTTTGTTCAAGTAGCGATGCTGTGACATGATGCTTCTTCAGATGGCAAGGGCAGTGCTCTCCAAATCCCAACTGCCAGCTGAAACCTTGGAGCTATATTTAAGTCAAGGTACAACAAAGAGATTCCTTACCAGCATGGAAGAGTCAACCTCAGACACTTAGCTGCACTTAACCCTGCAGCCAGCCATCCTAGCCTGGTGTACACAGAAACTTTATACACATTTATCAAATGTTTCAGTTAGGTTTTTTTCTGGTGAAAATTAAGCTATTTTGTAGGAGGAAGCTTGCTCCTACTCTGTTGCACTCTTTTCAGGGCAGACTAAACATATTAGTGTTCTAAATGGGTTTTTTTGGCCTCTTTAATTTCCAAGTTCTGAAGGGACTTTGTCATGCCAATGCACCTAAGCCATTTTCACTCTTTGTAGATCCTACATTTGCTCTGCTCCCAGTGTTTGCTTCACCTCTCCCTTCCAATACGCAGAGAAGTGCCTATAAAATAAAGAGAGAAAGAGCTGTAATTAGGACACCAAATTGCTAGATACACTTAACAGCAGAATTAGAGATCAAGAACTTGGCACATTAAATCCTTCTTGGCTCAGCTTTTTTGGTTATTGCTGAATCAGCTTAGGGCACGGCTTTAAAACTGCATCAGGCACCTTATTATTATAACTGGGAAATTTTGTTAGGCTTTTCAATTGGTCCTTACAAAGACCCATCTCCTCTGGAAAATACCTTATACAACACCCCCATTTTCTGCTGTTGATGTGTTCTTTATGAACGGTTCTTTTGTGAGCTAAAGGAGTCACATGAGCTGTTACTAATGTCTGGAATCACAACTTTGCAAAGCAATGCTGGCAGAACTCTTCAGAAGCTCTTCAAATGCTCATTTCTCCTCACAGAATGAAAGGCTGTGCATGATGTGACCCATGCAAATACAGATGATAACTGGGTTTTTTACATAAAATAACTTAATAGAAATTTCCAACTGCCACGTCCCGTAACAGCGAGCTTGCGCCTACCTTGAGCCAAGTGTTAAAGGTGTCCAGGCTTCTCTGTGAAAGGCTTTAGGGATTTGCTGCTGCAAGAACTTGAAATCACTCAGCTATTTCCAGCCGTGTCTGCATCACCAGAGTCTGGAGTGATGACACATGCAGAACGAAGAGGTGTGAGAGGATAATATATCATACACAGGACTGAGTGCCATGACTGGAGTTCCCTTTGGGATCCACCAGTACCATGATCTGGGAACTGGGAGTGTTCCCCACTTACCAGCTGTGTGTGATCTGTGGAAATCTGTTTTCAAAACAAACCAAGTCATGTCTTCAACAGTGACGAGCCCTTGGCCATAATCATTAAGTGGAATTAAGCTACGGGATATGTGTGCACTTTATGACCCTTCAGGTGCTTTCTGAGTCTCTTCTGGCTGGAGTGACTGTAACAAAAGGAACTTTGTTTTGACTGTAGTGGGAGAAGCCTCCAATATCCGTGTTAAAGGTTCTGGGTTGATTCCTGCTGACCTCTCTATAGGCAGGCATCTTATATATATAGAAATGATTCACAGTCTTTCACCTTTATTGAATGTTCTAGGTCTTAAATTTCCACCTAAAAATAGGTTGCAGCAGCACAATTTATGGGGGCACATTAACATCTCTTGAAGACACAGATTACCATAACACTTTCCCCCCAACTTTCTAAAAAATGTGCTGAACTTACAGCAGTTTTGGCTAGTTGACAGCTTGGCTTTTCAACAAGAGTTTAAGAAAATGTTAATCAAACAATCCTGTTCTAATGAATTGTTAATCTCTCTAGACTAGACAGAAAAGTTTACTACAGGACCTCTAAACTGATTTTTCTGGGAAATGGGATTGTAGCTCCATGATATATATATATACTTGCTATAGAAAGTGTTTAAATGCATAATGAATCTCTTTGTATTTATACACCATGTGTTAGTTCAGTTAGTTAGTGTTTATTCAGACTTTTTCTTTGCTAGGTTAAGCAAATCAGCTAATGACTTCTATATGTGATTAAACAGGGAAAGGGTCAAAAGCAGTAACTTAAATAATGAGAAATGCATGCATTTTTGTTTAGAATGAAACTGATGTCATGGTTGTCAGATGTATGAAGAGTGAATTAGAATTACGTGGGAAGGAAGTCAGACTTGTCCACAGTTATAAATTAGACTTGCCAATTGCATAAATAATTCTTTGTATGCATATTATTAATGAATAGATAAACACTATTTTCTAGTGCTTCTATTAGATATGTCACATGCCAGCTAGGTTCCAAAAAAAACACTGAAACAACCCCACAACATCCTAACATAGACGTCAAAGATGGATTTACTAACTCAAGACTCAGATTCAGGTGGTAGTGTAGAACCTTCAGTACAGTATTTTTGCACACATTCATATGAATGAAATGGCTTGTCTGTATAATTCTACAGACCCCAATCCTCTTCATTTTTGGAGCTGCTGAGCTCTCTTAGCTCCCCAGGCAGCCACTGAGATCTCTGTGTGCTCAGATCTAGAAATCCACCCCACTGCAATATAACTCTAAACCAGAACACATCCCTGTTCTGCATGACATCAGTCACAAGATTCCAGTTATTTGGCCTCAAGTAGAAGAATATACTTAAAATTGTCCCAGCCATTGCCCCTTTTTACACCTTGAAAGCAAGTTATTTTTCTTCTCTAACACAGAACATAAAAATAACACTGAACTCTCTCATATGCTACTAGAAAGAGTGAGAGAGAAGATTGAATTTATGGGGAGTAATTGGCTCCATAGGAAATGCGTGTCTTGATTCCTACAGCATGACAGTTCTGAATGCTGGCACAATCCAGAAAGCAAGCCCCAACACATGCAGGAAAAAAAAGTAAAAATCAAGATTAGTATGTTGTGGAGGGGAGGGAAATGCAACTTACTATTTTCTTTTCACCACAGTTGTTTAAACAAAACGAAAACACAAAGAAACTGTGAAATTTGTGTATTTCTAAAATGTGCAATAGGACTCAAAGTGAATAGTGTCAGATTACTATCATGGGGAATGAACTTGTGTGCTGCTGTGCCTCACAGATACGGTAGACTGCTGACATCAAACGAAGAAACGCAGTAAAAATACAGCACTTATGTGCTGGATGAAAAATGATTAATTTATGACTCTGCAGCTTTGAACATCCTGACACTCTTTGAACTGTCAGTTTTCAAAATGCTTTCCAGAGTGCCTCTTTTATTTATCCTTTCTGAACTGAGCAGAGTGTGGAAGTGCTTTCCCTTTTCCCTGAAATGTGCATCTGATTGGAGGTGTGAGGACCCAAGAGAAGCAAAACTGTTTTAAAGGGTCTGTACCAATCCAGGAAATGCCACAAGGCCACTTCAGACAGTTCTGCAACCTCTTCATCCTGACAAGCCAGAGAAGAAAAGCCAACTCAGGAGCTTTAAATTCAAACTTTTCAATCCATCCTTCTCTTTATGTAAATAATTGTTTCTTTTCACTTCTACCCAGTAGTCTGGATTTGCCTGCACAGCCAGTCCAAATTAAGTGTATAGTTCTTAAGCACCTTATTTTAAAATAAGCTAGATAGTGGAAAAGTGCAGAGACACTATCTTCTATGTGATGGTAAGAAAAATTATTTTTTCTCACCATTTGATATCTACATAACAAAAGGACAGATTTCAGAAAATTTGTAGGTTTTGGACTTGGTTTAGATTGAATGTCTTTTCAGATGAAAGCAGCAGAACAGGGCATTTTAGGGCATCCTGAGTGACCTGTAAATGTAACAGAGTATCGGTGGCTTAAAGTCTTTGCCAGGTACAAAGCTGGAGTTTGAAGGCTCGTTGCCCTCCAGGCAGTGGGATGCAGTGTTGGCTCTCTCTGCAAAGCCTTCTTGCCTTGCTCTTTGCCCTGAGCTCTGTGCACTCCTCACTGAGTGCATGGCAAGGGAACCAAGCCTGCTAGCAGTACAGTGCTGGATGTCTCACACCATTCCCTACACGCTGAAAGTCCTCTCTCTCCTGCCTTGGGGAATAATGATCTGTTGCATGGGGATACTGGGCAGACTGCTTAATGGTTGGGAAAGAAAACACTTCTCAAAATGCAGAGAACAACGTTTCATTTGCTAGGTTTTTCCTTTCCACTTATTTTTTGTCAGTTCCATCCTATTTGGTGTTACTATCTTTTTCATTCTTCTTTTCCATGTCTTGTTTTTTCCTCTCTATACAACCAATACTGTTTCAATGCCATCTTAAAGACTTCTGCTTTTCTTACTCACCTGTGAACTAATGTGGAATTGGGTTAAAATAAAATTTGTGCTATATTCATAAGTAATACCAGGAAAAGGAGACTGTACTTTGTGAGTCTGAAGTATATTTTTATAGGTAGGTGAGTTATAAAACCTCTAAAATAGGAGGCTATTAGAATAGAAATGCTGAAATAAGTGTTACTGGAATGACCTGACTGCAAGGAACTGAACTTAAAGTTCTCTGAAAATAATGACGAGTTTAAGTATTGCCACAGTAACACAATACTGGTATTTTCATTTTAAATGTTAGAAGTTGAATAACTGGATTTACTTGATTTTCTCTGGGCTGTTCTGTACTCAGTTCTGCTCAGTCTCTTAACCCTACACCTCCTGCAATGACCCACGGCTGCCCTGGACAGCTGCTTACCTAAATGGGCACTAGGGAAAGACTACACAGCATTCAATTCAGCACACAAGCTGCTGCTTCCTAAATTAAAATAACAGTTCTATTATCTACCAAGTGAAGAAATTAATGCAAGAACAGGAAAAATTGCAATCTGCCAGCTTCTCTAAAGGCATCCACCAACTTATTCTTGCATATTTCTGCAGCTAGTGCTCTTTGAGGTTGGCATGGCAGCCCTAACCATTGATCTCTGCATTTTGGTACTAATCAAACTGATGCCACTGTTTATCCCAAAGCTGTACAGAAGCTGATTGTATAGCTTCATAATTCCAAATTATAATTACATTTAAATAGGCTGTTTATTTTGAGGAAATACTAAGATCCTCATATTTTACTCTTGCTAGCTGCACTGGTAACTACATAGAGTAGTGGATGTAGCTGGTTTAAAAATAGTAGTTGTCTCATGATGTTTCCAGAAGCCTTTAGGGTGTCTGTTCTGTGTTGGATCAACAGTGTGCAGTGAGCCAGACAGTCTCATGTGCTGTGATTGTAGTGCAGTGTCTGATTCTGTGCTTGTGAGAAACTGCTCAAACAGGCATTCAGTTCATGTCAAAGACATTCAGAATAGCAGGAGGATTTTCATATTCAGGGCACTCTTTTTGAAGAAGGGCCTAAAATATTGCTGCTGGCAGAAAGGGAGATACACTGACAATTCCTAAGCAAGGATTAACATTCCCTTTCCTGTCTATGAGTCAGCTTTAGCTGACTTGACCTTTTATTCTTTAGTATTTGCTTTTGCATTTTCATTGATGTTGAGCCCTCAGTGGGAAGAGACAGTGATTAAATTCTTCTCAAGGCTCTGAAGTGGGATATGGCAATTGAAGGATGATAATTCAGTGAATGGCTGTGCAATTCAACCAGCCAAGGGGCAATGCAGATACATTGTGGCAGCACTGTATGATACCCTAGAATATCTCCACAATAAACAGAGCTGGTTTTTTCAGTCCTTTACTGGTGATGCAGATATCCTGGTGGTTTTGATGGCTGTCAGATCTTATTTGCAGAAAAATTAACTATGCCAAAACTCACTATGGTAATGTAAGCTGCAAGACTTTCAAATGTCTCATTTACTCTTGTTTCCCTGTCACATAAAACATCTGCAATTGCCACATTCTAAAAATTTTGTTGTACTCAGGTATTCCATGTATGAAAGACAAGAAAGATCATCTTGAAAATCACTGGCTGATCCACATGATAGAGACATTTATATGGTTACTGTGCTATGACCCTGCTTTAGCTACCATCCTCCACTGCCCAGGTGTAAATGGTCACCCAGATCCTAGCAATGTCAACTGTTTAGTCTTGAAGAATACTAAAATAAAAAATAATGTCATAAAAAGCTTGAGAAGGGAGATATATTTATTGAAAATAATTGCCTTCTCCCTAAGCCTACGAGGGGAAAATGGCATCATTTCCTTGTGGCACTGCACATAATGACATTTTCAGAATGATTGTTCAGAGCACAAGGTGGGAGGAGTTTTCATGCAGCTACATTCAGTGTCATACAGACAGTTTATTTTGAACTGGCGTAAAGAAAAATGATGCTTCAAGTTAAAATCCAATGAACACAGCGAATTAGTGCCTTCTAGCCAGGGGCCTCAGCATCTGCAGAACTGGCTGCCCACACAGCATCCTGTTACTGTGAAGGATGGGATTCCCCCATTTAGGAGGATGTTGAAGGAACTAAATTCTAATTAGAGAAGAAGTACTGCATCACAGTGGGCATTAATTCGCATACTTGTCAATAATGTCAGCAAAGAATATATAGACTAAATAGACAAGGAGACTAAATTATGTACCTGAGGCTGGTCTCACCAGAGACAGCTGAGACAGTCCTCGTGCAATGCAGGGTTTGTAATACTTGTGTGCTTGGTTAGTGTGTGGATAGCCCCTAGGACTGTCAATATACAGTCACCTTCTTGGGATAGCTTACCTCTGTTATTGCAGTACAGTTAATTCAGCTTCTGTTCACTTGTGTAAATGGTAGAAATCAAGATATCTGGCACAGTAGGTTAAAAACTATGCTTATAAACATGTGCAAATGAGAAACTTCTAAGAGGCAATAGAACTGCAGAGAAGGAAGATGGGTCTGTAGTCTATAGTTTGGCACAAGCTGAGGGAATAGACAATAAGTGATTATAAAGACAAATTTCAGTCTAGAGAATATAAAAGAGTATCGTAAATCAAACAGAGGAGGTGGTTCCTTCTCTCAGTAGCAGGCACCCAGTGGCAGTCATTCACACTGTGAGATAGCTCAGAAGGTCTCTAGTCCAACCCACCTCTGAAACCAGGGCAAATTTCAAGATTAAAGCAGATTGCTCAAGGCCTTGTCCAGTCGAGTTTTGAGTATCTTCCAGGCTGGAGATTGTACAGCCTCAGTTTCAATATGTTCCAGTGTTCCCCCCTCACTGTGAAGAATTCTTTTTAATGATTTAACGGAAATTTTCCTTGCTGCAACTTATGACTGTTAATTCTTGTACATTTTTTTTTCAGCCACTCTCACAGTTGCATGAAGTGTTTTACGTTGGTAGCTTGTCAGAGCTCCATAAGTAGCTCTGTGCAAGCAAGCAACCTATCTCCACTTAATATATCCACTGCAAACCCTTCAGTTTTTATTAATCTTACTTAACCATGATCCTTTAGAAGAATGCAAACCAGCAGGGAATAATGGACTTGATAGGTTTCCAGAAGTCTGCTAATTCATTTCAAAGAGTGAGTATTGCAGTTATTATTTTGACAGATGTTTCCTTGTTTTGTCCTAGACTAACCATTTGATTGCTGATTTTTAAAGATTCTCCAGTTAATAGTGTGCTGACAACCTCAAGGGAGGAAGTGAGAGTTGTGCTTTCTTGTTCCTTGACAGGAAATTAGTCAAGGTTGACATACTGGCAGTTCAATATGGCACATGTTCTAGGTAAATATTGCTGCTTATTACTCCTTGTCCTTTGCATTCCTCTGTAAAAGGCCCCAGTAAGTATACATCACTGATGTTCTCAATAACCCTGCAGTTATCAGTAAGCATTTAATTGATTTGACTCCCTCTTTGGAAGTGAAATACATGTTAATGTGCATAATTTGCAGGTTTGAATAAGAGTTCAAACCATCAGCTGTCTCTGAACTCATGTGGAAAGGCAGAAGGAGAAGCTGGTTTGAGATTCTGTTCAAAAGCAGGACTTGTTTAACCTAATATTAACTTCTTCTGTACCAAGAGGTAATAGCAGGGTTATTCTGTCCTGCTAAATAGTGTTACTTGCTGTGTTTCTGGTTGCTTCAGGAGGTCCACACATGAATCTGAAATGCTGTAAACTCACAGCTGACCCCAGCTTCTTGAAGGCAGGTGGCAACAGGGGACAATGAGAAAAGGAAGACCAGCACAATAGGCAGTGATGGGGCTGCAAAAGAGCAGCTGTATAGACTGGCTGTTTTTAAAAACCACATGGTAGAATTTTAAGTAACTGTTTGACAATATTCCACTGCAGAATTTTGTAAGAATCCTTTCTGTTCATGATAAACATAAGGAAGGAAACAGCAGGCTGCAGAGGTGAACAGTGGAGCTTGGGGAACAGCTGAATATGAACAAACAGCAGATCAGCTCTAGGAGCACATACATTGAGAGTATGACCTGAAAATAAGGTAGGGGTAGATTAGGAAAGGTTTTGGAGAATGAAGGTGGGAGAATCAAAAAAGGCTCTTTCAAGCAGGTTTTGACAGAATCATTTAAAAACTACCAGGGTAAAAAGTGTTGTTGAAGGAAGTTAGTAGCATAAAGAGACTGAAACAACAGTTTTAATTATACCCCTAATATATTAGGGGAAAAACAAAAGTAAAGAAAACATTCAGCAAATAAAGTATAATAAATCCAGAATGCATTAAGACCACTGTGCATGAGAGGTTTTTATAGTCCTGCTTACAAGAGGCCAGGAAAAGAAGGTGGGAGAAATGAAAACGTTTGGAGCAAGGTGATTTCAGTGTCATGGGTTTATCAGGAGGAGCTGAATAGTGAGATAACTGCACATCAGTATAGCTTAGAGAAACTCTGGAAGCTCCTGTAGCGACAAAATAACTGCTAGAAGCAATTTAAAATTAAATTGATTGCAAAAAAAAAAAAAAAAAAAAAAAAAAAAAAAAAAAAAAAAAAAAATCAGTGTGCAGAAGTCAGTCCAGAAGAAGGACTGAGTTGTGAGGGGAAAAAATCTACACATTCCTCTAGACCTCATTAATCAATTTCATTCTTTGAGTTACACACATAAAATATTACGCAGTTTCCTCTGGGGCTGTAGCAGTGCTTGCTGAAGGGAATAAAGGCAGCATCTGGGCTAGAATGTCCAAGCACTCGTGGTGGTGTGTAAGGGACTATTAAGGCAAACTTGTTTACCAGCATTTCATCTCCCTTTCCATTACCTTTTTTCCCCCAGGAGGTAAGTCAGTGTAAGTTTGACCTTTCTTCTCAGTGGCTGGTTACAGCCAGTCCACTGTGGGAGTTGGAGTGCCTTCATAATTTCCTGCTGAATAATACCTGGTGATCTCATTACCATGTATCCAAAGCAATCTGATTAACATGTATCAAAATTAGCAATTTTTAATGATAAACAAATAATGGCCAATACAAAAGCATTCACTGCCAACAACTATAATATTCTCTTTGAAGCCAGAAGAATTTCCTCAGGATTTAAATTCATTAATGACTTTTTTCTTTCTGCTGAGCCAACTGGATTCAGTTTGTCGTGATCAAAGCTCTCTGGGTAAAAAGAGAATGAAAAATGAAGAGAAGCAAACAAACACTTTTTCTTTCCAGAAATCTGCTCTATGTATCTAATTTGTTTAATGTATCCTTCAAAAATGCTTATAGACTTTCCTTATTTCCCTCTGTACACTTCTTACAGTGAAGGATTTTTCTGTCCTTATTAAAATAAGAGCAAATTTATTTAAAAAAATAGGAAAGTCTTCAGGGGGAGCAGATTTATCCAAGAAAAGCAGCTGCTTTGCAATCTGGACGTCATCATCGGAAAGGCAGAAATTTATTGTATGAACTTATGAGCAGCAAGTCTTGTCTAGGAAAATATACTGTGTCTCAGAGTATCTGAGTGTTATTTCTGGTCTGAGTCTTCTAAGAGTGTAGGATTTCTCTGGACACTTCCTCTATACTAAGGGAGGGTAATGAGAGGTTCTCTTAAATAATGCTGTTCACTGCTTTGATTAGGTTTTTGCTTTCTTTAATTTGGATTACAGCAGACACTGTAGAAACTGCGTGCTTGGATCAGACAGGGTAAAGCAATGAACACTTCATATATGAGTGTGTGGTTATGCAGGATGCTGACTGCTGGCCCCAGTGGACTGGGAAAAGTGCAAAGACATTGCCAGGATCCCCCAAACACACATAGAGAATACAAAAACTCGTGGCATTAGCTCTACGTTCCATGTGCTCCACTAAGAAATTCTCAGCTCAAACTGCTCAGGTCAGTCCCTATGTGCGACAAGAGTCAGGGTTTGAAAAGTCCTTGGAAAATGGTATTCCAAAGTGACCAATGATTTGGGCACCTCTGTTTCCGGAACTGAATGGGACATACTTAAAAGGAACTCATCTTCCAGCGTGGCATTCCTAGTCCCTGGTCACAAGCATTTGGGGATTATGCTGTTGTCTCATCACCAGTTCCTTGCTGAAGAGCTGCCAAGGAGCAGGGAGCATCTTGGCTCCATCTGTGAACTCTGCTTCTGGCAAGGGCGAGGGAGCCCCAGGCAGGCTCAGTGTGGAAGCCTGTGTGACCTACAAAGGTGTCAACACCACACCTGTATTTCAGAGGATGCTTTCCTGAGGATGTGTGTCATGAGCTCCCCTGGCTCCATTGGGATCAGCCATCCCAGCTGAGTCCCCTCCCAAGTTTTCGTGCACCCGCAGCCTCTTTGCTGGGTGGTGGTACAAGAACAGAAAAGATAGCTGCTCCTGGTGTAATGTTGGAGAGCACTGTGATCCTTCCTTGGGACCTGAAATAAAAGTGAAAGTAGGTCACTTCTCTTCGTTTGGATAGGTACTCATTGGCACATTATCCAATTAAATTATTCTCTTATTAAATATTTCCAGAAATGGTGACCTAAATGGGTCTTGTTCATACAGAACTGGCAAAAACCCCCTCCCTTTTGATTTATCCAAGAGAAGTTTTAATTTGACTCTCTTTCAAGTGTGGCAAATGGCAAGGAAACCCCCTTCCCTTCTGCTGGAGGCATCGCTCTTGGCTCTTGTCTAACACTGGGGCAGAACAGGTGTTCTGATTTTGCTCCTAAAACAATCTCTATGTGATCATCCATGAATTTAGTTGAAATCAGGTTGTCCATCAGTGTTGCCCTTCCCTGGAGTTATTGTGAGGTATTAGTGTTACCAGTATGTTTATTTGCATTGAAATCAGAAATGTGCAAAACACTCTGTTAAATATACGGAATGTTTATTTTTAAGTTTCAGATTAAAAAGTACAAAGTGTAGGTTTACTGGTTTTGTCTGGTCAATCCATCAACACTAACAGATGCATGAAATGTGGAAGGTGTATTCCTACTGCTTTGCAGTAATTTCAGTGAACATGTGTCTGATGTTTCTTGTGTATGTTAAGAATATCTTGAAACTCAAATGCTGATTTCATAGGTACCATGAGGAAACATGCTTTTATGACCACATAATGTAAAATGTGAATAATCTAAATTATTGTAAGCTTCAAAACACTCTTATTCCTTAATGACCAGGAGATCCGAATAAATGTATTATACTGATCAGCTCTTTGTTATAACCCTGCCTACAGGAATTAAAACCCAGGTTGAATAGAGGAAAAATGTCATCCAAAGAGATGTGAAGATAATAGTTCAGTCCTGAGTGCAGTAGATTCATATCTGTAAAATATTCTGCCTTATAATGCATCATTTCATTTGTTTTTAAGCAAATTACATTTCAGTTTTTCAGACTATTTGGTGCAAGAAGGGAACTGGATTGAACTTGGAATCCAATAAATATTGAGCTCAGTTGTTCTAATGTGCTTTCTGGTTGAATTCCATCTACCCTGCTCACAGATGGTAGGTCAAGTTATATTGGCTCTACCAATATAGATACTGTGTTCAATAGACCTTCATGCACTCGGGCAATGGAGATGTTTTTAATTAAAACATAAAATGATTCAAATCAAAGATAAACTAGTAAAATAAAATGCAAATTTCAAACAGTTCTGTAGTTCTGTTAGTTCGTTTGTCAAGAATCTATTTTAATTCCATCTTTTACATGGTAATGACTTTGCCTTTTTGAACAACATATCTCAAAGATTAACCTTTTCCCTTTCCTCTCTTTTCTATACAATGTTTAATTCCAAATGAAGTCCAGAATAGAAAGAACTTGTATGAGATCTAAAATTCTGTAATTTACAGAAAAAGAGCTACTTGGTTCCTAATGCTTAGATCTACCTCTGCTGTCATATTATCCTTCAGTTGTAAAGATTTATTTTGCCTGGACCAGTTCCAAACTAAACCTTAATGCTGCAGTCTCAACAGCTGCTGATATTTTCAAATAAAAATGATTAATTTGTAATTTTAGAGAGCATCTATCTCTAGGTTTAATATCGAAATTTATAAATTTGGAAGGAAGACTGTCTCATGATGGTAAGTTTCTAAAATACTGTACTGGATCTGACAATTTATTTGCAGAGACAGCTCTTGGTCATTCAGGTCAGGTCAGAACTGTAAATACAATCTGCATTAATATGGCGAAAGAGCATATCTGAAATGTTAATAGTCAGTCTATGACTGAGGACAATCATCACTACTCTTAAACTTCATGGAGGGGAGGGAAGGGTGGAGAAAGGAGGGGGAAGGAACTACATGGAGTCTACTGCTGACATGTTGTCCATGTGACACAGGAAAAAGTGTGATTTTTCCATAAGATGCCTGGAAAATTTGGACTTGGCCAGTGTAAAAGAACCAGCTTTCCTCTGAAGGGCGTTGCTTGCCAGACTAACCTTCAAATATGCAGCAAACCCAAAAGAAATTACAAAAAAATATAGGTGTGGAAGGAAAAAAGATACTATTTTTTAAATTTATCTACAGAACATTTTTAAGCCTGCTGTATGTCACTTTCGTCTTTCAGGGACTAGGATAATACAGCTATTTTTATTCTCTTCCCTCTCCTCATCCACTGCCTAAAATATCCCAGCCAGCAGAATGGATTAGCATTTTCTGCTCCACAGAACTTGATAAGAAAGCCTTCGGTCTGCAGAAGGTGCCGAGAACTTGCCTGGCCCTGCTTTGTACAGGAATCAGAAGTTTGGGACCAGAGGATTAGGCAGTAGAATCAATATATTTGTTCTATTTTTGCCATGCTACAAAGGAGTCTGGAGTCTTTTAAACCAAGGAGAAAGTTTGCAATGTATTTTTGGTACTATCACTGTGTAGTTTGCTTTCTGTGGAAAGTAACATCAACCCTGCACTTTGCTTTCAGTCAGTGCCTAAAGGGACAATATCTTCATCTATTCCCTTCTATTTATGGCATGACTGAGGGCAGCCCTTTAAAACAACTTGCCAAATTGTTTCTAAAGGTCACAAAAAACTTGCTCAGCTTCCTGAAGTTTCATTTATGAGTTTCTAATTTTTTGAGATGTGGAAGGAAAATTAAAAATTGAGTCCACTTTATTATATCTTCAGCAAAAGAACTTTTTTTGGGAAATTTTCAACATTTTTTCCATTTAAAACATTTTTAAAGTATCTTTTCATTTAAATGAGGCCTTCATTCTTAAACGGTATGCATAGATCCATCATCATATGTATTGCTTTTAAAAACTTAACTTCTCAGGACATGCCACCTGTAATGGTGCTTCTGGTGCAAATGCTGCCCCGATGGAGTTTGGAACTTGCCAGGGGATATCCAGGATGAGCCTCTGCTTTGAATGCCTGTGGCAAACTGAAGAGTTTGGAGGCTGTTTTGGGACACATCAGTGTGCCTGGAGTACAGATAAGTGCACATGGAGTTTGGAGAGCCTCATCTCCAGTCTTAACTGTCCAAGATCAGTGTGAAGCCATCTTGAACTTCAGATTTCAGACAAAACCTTTAGAAATTATGAGTAGATATCAGAAGTGCTGCTGCATTATGGTATCAACTTGTTTGACATTTAAAACATTTTTGCATCCAAACCATCATAGCCAGGTTATTGTTCATAAAGTATAAATATGAACCATTTTGAAATAGGTGTATTGATACAAATTTACTCCTCAGCTAATATGAAGAACCACAACTCATTTAATTCAAGAGAGGAAAAGTAATTGGTAGTTCTTTATGGCTCCCAAGTGGCAGCTAATTTCAGATGATAGTGATAGTGATATCTCAGAGATGGGTAAAGGATGTGAAAGTGTGCTTCCCCTTTTGAAGAGGATAACCCTCACACTCACAGCTGGAAGTATCTAACTTTTTGGCATTGCTTTGCTTCAGTGAATAAACCTTTGTGGGAATGCAACAGACAAATCACACTGAATGACTCTAAATTAGACACTTTGTACTACTACACTGAACATGTAATTACAAATAACAGCTCTGCTGCTGAGTGTTTGAATCTTCCTCAGATAAAGTGAATGTGCACACATTGTCATGGGATAATTACTTGTAACATTGTAAATTCCCAGCTGTTCGAGGGATATTCTTCCATTTTCTGGGTCTGTTTCTCCTCCATCTCCACCAAAAACTAAGTTTACCTTTGGTACAAGCATGTTATGCAGCATCTGTATACAGCCAATGCTGTACCTTGGCCATCTTGTTCTGTGTAGAATATATTTCACTGGTTTTGTTTAATCCACTACTCTGTGGAGAAAAATGTAAAGCCAGAAAAAAAAATAGCATATGCCTTTGAATAAAATTCTAATGCTTCCTTTGTATATCAAAAACTGCATTTCAGACTGGGTAAAACAATTGTCTTAGTTTCTTCCTAAATATCTTGAACTGATTGCAACAGTTTTTAATTTAAAGTGTAATTGCTTTTCCTCATCTTTTTTAGTGTCCTTGTTCCACTCCTAGAGAGAGATTTTCTGTACTCAACAAGCCTTAAAGCAACTAGTGCCAAAATGTGATTGTTGAAGATAAACAGTGAATGGCAGCGTGTATAGCTGCAGCGTGCAGTGCCCTGTGAGCCCAGGCTGGTGTGTTTGTGCTGCACACTGAGGTAGGAGCACAATTGGCTATTTGACCCAAACACTGATGATTCTTTCATTCTCTGTCCTGCCTGTTTTTGCTGTCTGGCACTACCCCCAATGGCTGGAGCAGTATATCATCACAATGTCTCAAACCCAAGTTCTGATGTTAGTTCTCAGAACTTATAAACCTTCTGCCTCCTGAGTTTGTCACTTCTTTGTATATTTGCATCAACATCTGGAGTTACTGCACAGATCATGGGGCCCATAGGTAGCTGCCTCCTTTAGGCAGGACAAGGCTTATCTTGTGTTGGCAAGTCTGATATTGGCTGCAGCCGTAGATTTGGCTCTTGTCCTCAAGAGAAGAAATCCTGGGTAGTTTTGTGGCAATGAAATAATTTCTGAAGCATGAGAAACTAGCAGCTGGTATAGTGCAATAATGTCTGTGCTCACAAGATTTTGTTAATCTCTTTAAGATTGCATTAGCATTCTGTTCTGCCTATTTTGGTGGTTTTCAATGTGTGAGGACTTTCACCTGACAGATACTGAAAGTGCTTTGTGAGAGTAAAACCAAATGAAAAGGGAAAGAGGGGAAGCTCTGTCATCTTCACCTATACTTAGCATGAAGCTTCTAAAACTTCTTGCATGGGAAGAAATTTAAAAAAAAAACAACTCCACAAATGTAAGGATAGGATGATATCTAAGTACATCAAACAGCTAAGTGCAGGGGATGCAAGTTCATTAATTTTTTCAAAGCGTTCTGAGGGAGTTCTGAGGCAGGCTGTCTCTAACACCATCTCTTTGCTAATACTCTTGCCATTACAGCATCAAGCTGAAGACCTGAGCAGTCGTGCAGGAGCTCCCCAGGGAGAGCAGGCAAGAGCTGCAAGACCCCATTTCCCAGCTTCTCTTTCCAATAGGTAGCAAAGATTGAGGCCTAATTTAGTGCACATTGTCATTGAACTAAACTGCTGTTTTAGTATTGCTTTCAGTGGAGCAAAACAAGGCCCTTGTAGTTCTAACTGCAGTTATAATATATGGAAACTGAATAGAAACAGCTGAGGGCAAAATTAATTCCAGTATTTGGAGAGAGGGAGAAAGTTGTACATTTGCAATTATGAGGAACTAAAAATATTTTGAATTAGTCACAGGACATTCAATGTCTTAATAGCACAATTGAAGACCCTAACATAAATAAACTGTGCTTGTTCAGAAATTTGTATGCAAGACAGCAGTAAATAGGCTGAGCTAGCAATCCTGTAGAAATATCAGCATTCTCACTGGTTTCAAAGCACTGGTCATCTACAATTATGTGTTCGTAATAAACCACTATTGAAGGCTGAACTGGAAAAATAAAGTAGAAGATTATTTCACTGCTGACACAGGACTAGCTGTATATCCAAACCTGAACATCTACTTTCTGTCAGTTGAGTATCACCCCTTTAGTAAGAAAGGTATAGAGAAGTTTGGTATTTGGAGCAAACCCTTAGCAGCATTCCACGGCTGATTTCTGCTTTTGTCATACAGTTTCAAGCACAAGATGTAAGAAATACTTCTGAATTCGAAAGTACCCTTATCAGAAGAGGGTCGTGTTTGTTCTATTCATCACACAGCTCTTGTGAAAGAGGAAAACTCATTCTGCAGTTTTGTGGAGTTCCAAATGCAACAATTTTGAGAAAACTATTCCCAGCATAGCGACTTTCTTGCACAGAACTGGTGTTTATTTATTTACTTTTATGATTTTGTACATATTCAAAATTTCTGTAATTTTGAAATAGCTCCAAGCTATTTCTCCAATTTTTCAATCACAATCTCTACATTTAGGCACTGGTGCTTAATTGAGCATCTTGTGGTGGTACTTCAGTGATTTAAATGATTGCACACAGATTGTCAGCATGCTGCAATTGCTTTGAAATTCACTTCCCATAAATGGTTTTGCAGCTAAATAGAGTTCTTGGTCTTGCATCTGTATTCAAAGGGCATCCAGTCTCCCCATTGCCTGTGAGATAGAACTCCAGCTGAATAGTCACAGAATTATTTAAAAATAATTATTTGAGCAATCCATTGTATGATGGAGCACAAAATAGGATCAGATCAAGAACTGAATGTGCAGTTCCCCAGTGTCCTGAAAGCCCTTACTAACAGCAATTAGAAACTCTGGCAGCAGCAAATTGCAAATGTGATTAACCTTAAATGGAAACAATTTTATTAAACTGAAGATCTGATTAGCAACTGAACTGCACAATGCAGATTTTCCAGCAGGGGTTACAATACTACCACAGCCTACAATTTAATGCTGATATGAGTTAATTTGTTTCTTAGCGTAAATGCTGTGGTAAAGACATTTTTTTTAAACCAGAAATGTCCATCCTTAAAATAATTCCTAGTGGATTTGTTGTTGCTGGTCAGTGGCCTGTGTTGGATATGACTTACAGAACATTAGGAAAAAAAGGAAGATGGCAACTCATTCACACTGATGGACATCTCTTGTTTTCTGGGGTAGGTATAGCAATGGGTATTGCTGCCTCCCTTCCACTCTGTAGTGATATTACAAAATGTCCAGAGTTTATTTCCAGTATCTTTCCTTCTGTGTTGCCCAGCAGAATTAAGGAACAGTCCCTGTTTGAAAGCTGTAAGAAATTCTGAGATCATGTGCAATACTGTTCCATAAATTCCTTGCCTGTTTGTTTTTAAGCTGTTTGTACATTCAGAACTACCCAGCCAAGCTGTGGTGAACAGAGGGAGACAGAATATTTTAACCAATGTCTAATGCAGTGATAGCTTTTATTTGTTCAGTTTGTATATTAGGCTTCTCCAGAGAACATGACATACATTCAGCTCATGGCACACCTGGAATCAAGTGTTCTGTAAGAATCCCCACAGATCTAAACCCACCATGCTCAGTTTTATGGAAGCAGGGAATGTAGGCACAGCTCATGGACAAGGGAAGACCATGGTCTATGCATAAAAAACAGTAAGAAGAGACCTCCTTAATTTGTAATTTCTAAGGATGTTATTCCTCAACTTTTCGTTCTAGGGCCATATTCTATACAGTTGAAGAAGAGCTCTACAAAGAAAAGATTTTACCATAAATTGACACATCCTAACTTTTCTTTTAGCATTTGGCCTGTTTTCTGTGGAGTTTAGGTAGCACAACATTCCAGTCTTTATGAATGTATGTGTGTGGGTGGAAACAAAGTCCTGTTTACCATTTCATGTAGGAAGTGAAATGTTTATGCAATCCATCAGCAAAATAAAATGTATGTCCCTTTGATACTTCAAGGCTTGTTATCACAGTGCAGTGATGTAGACTTTGACATACACTGAGCTTTTCTTGTAGGGAATCCGATTTTTGTTTTGTGTTTGGGTGACAGTAGTTCATTCCTTCGAGAGGAATGAATGGAGCATTGTGTGTGCGGTGCGGGGATGTCTAATCCTCGCTTGGGAGACTTCTGGCATTATAACGGCCTCTTTTGTGAGGGGAACAATGTTCCACTGCCTTCCCAGTTCCCTGGCCAGTGCTGCAGTCCGTGCAGTCCTTCTGCCACTGCTGCCGCGTGTCTGCTGCCTCTCCAGTCCCCAGCATTTTCTATGGGAAAGGAATCTCGTTTCTCATTCAGAAAGCTGGGAATGCAGCTCGTTAGAATCTTGGCAGCATGAATGAAGCTTGTCATTTCACATCAGATCTCATTATGGCTCAACAGAAGATATAAATTGTCAGATAGGGAGCAAAACCAGTATGTTATGGATTTAGTAATCTCTTTTTCCCCCTCTATTTTCATATGCTTTTTGGGTATGAAGTAGAAGAGTTTAAACCTCTCACTGAAGTGTTTTTGAAAGTGATCTCATTTCTTCTAGACCTCCAACATTACTGTGCTGCCCTCTTTCTGCCAGAGAAGCCAAAGGTGCTTAAGGAAATCAAGTGCTACAGATGCGATGCAAGAGTTGCTGAATGACAACTCCCTTAACAGGGGAAATGAGTTATATTTATACATTTTCCTTCAATTCCCAAAGTGTCTCCAGGCATTTTGGACATCACATAAAGGATGCCACATTTCCTGCCAATTCTGGGGTGAAATTCTTTGAGCCTTAAGGAATGTGCACAATCCCCCTATCAAAATCCTGTGCACATTCTGGAAAAAGGCACAATTTGCTCACTTCTTAATTTATAATCCTGTCTAGTATGTTACTGTTGAATTCCTTTGATCTTGAATTATTCCATGTTACAGTTTTAGGCCTGTTTTACACCTCTGTGTGATGTCATCCCTACCCACTTACTCCCACTCCTTTAGTCAGACCTGCTGCTGTACTTCTTTTTCACCACCTTTTCTAAAAGCACAACTTCTCTGTATATATATCTATATGTATATCTATACTGCAGTTACAGTTGGGGAAAATGCTTTGTTGGCTTCTCTGTTGTACTTTTTCGTGATGAAAGCTAAGACTGCAGTTGGGTAAGTTATGGTTTGTGGCAGAAGATTCTTAAGGTGCAAACATACATTCCCTGCCTCAATCCATGTAGCTCTCCGGGACAGTCCTGCCCTCATTCCCCAGCAATTCCTGCCTGTGCTGGGGGCAGGCAGCTGCTGCCCTGAGTGAGCCCTGCAAGGGTAACGACACGAGGGAAACAGAGACAGGTCTTTTTGGCATTACTTTCGTCTCGAAAGCCTTGCTGATGGAAATCTGCAGTAATACCATCAGCACCAGCAGAGCATCATTTACATTGACGCGATCAGACACAATCTTTCTCTTCATTCCCAAAATGAAGGAATGAGGAGAGAAAAGAATCGTGACACAATCTGCTATGACCATTGCAAAGGCACTGGTACAAGGGAGAAGGTACTCACTAGCCCTTTTAGGCTCTGTTGTAGCCAGTTCTCTGAGTTTGAAATTAATACAAAGAAAAAGAACCAGAATCAACTAAAAACCAAAAACATGGTGAAAACAAGCAAGATGAGGTTGTATTATTGAGAGAGAAAGACAGAGAAGCAGAGAGAGAGAGAGGAGCTTTATCCCCACTGTTCAAGCTGCGGATACCTATGTCATATAAATTTCCTGTTAACCAGGTCCATTTCTGTGATAACTTCTCCTATTTTAACAGGTATTCTTCTGTCAATTATGCTGTACATGAGTCTTTGCACTCATGTCATCCAGACTTACAGGTGCAAAGTTCCACTTTCACAGTAAATTGAAATACTGAATGCCTGTGAGTCAAGTGACACAGCTTCACTAGATGTGTTAAAGCCAGTGTTGTCAGAAAAACTGGAAGATCTTTTAATGAAAAAGCACCAGTTATGATTTTAGTTATTACAAGGAACAAGCTGTTTACCCCTGTTCAGCTTGTAATTTTTGAGCATTTAGAGTACCAGAAGGCATATGGACATCTATAGCTTAGAATAAATAGAATTTTGAAATTACTAAAATCACATTGAAATTCATTTCTTAAGAGTCTGAAGCAGCTTTTAATGTTTAACCATGAGTATCTGCAGTAGCTGTGCTGCAATGAGACAATCTGTAGAAATTAAATTAGTATCCTTGAAGTAATTTCCACTGATTTAACTAGATTGGATATGATTCATTTTGTTTTAATTTAAACTGCAGTTTAGACTGAGTAGCTTTCCTTTGTGAGCAAGGCCTCAGAACTGAAGGTACACCAGAATGCAGTCTCACCCAGCCCAGCACATTCAACATCACTTGTTTTTAAATTGCATCTTTCTTCTCATAGGATGAGGAGGTGCTAAAGAAGTGCCAAGTCACAACACAGGGCCCGTGGTTAAGTCATCCCTACAGTCTGGCAGGAGTGAAACTGGCAGTGTCATCTGTCTCCCTTTGTTTCTTTGCAGACACACTCCGATTTTTCCCTGAAGCAGACTGTGCTCTAAGCTTACAGCTGGATGTGCTCTCTTCGGGGCACTTTGCACCTGTGTTTTGTTGGAGCACAGAATTCAAGCACTTTCCAAACCTGCCAGTCATTGATGCAGTAAGTTCTGACTGCAAATAATGGAACTGCTGTGGAAAAGTGTAGCTTCTTTCCTTTATTAAACAAAACATGGAAGTACAGAGTTGGTTAAACGATATCATAAATTACAAAGCTGAGCACTTGCTAAAGGATGCTGTCTTCAGGCACCTGTTTTGTGCAGTTTGGGTGACTCTATTAACAGTTCAGATGCCCTAGATGCCTGAAATTAGGTGGGGTGAATAGAGGTCTAAACCAGTTTCAGCCTGATTTGCTATGGCTTCTGCAGCTAACAGTGCATAGAAATAACTGTAGCAAAGATAGAGTCTCCAACAAATAAGCCAATGTTTAAGAGTTCTGTCAAATAAAGAGTCACTATAATTTTCCCTGCATGCTGGATCGTTGCCTGAGGTCCAAGGGCTGGTGCAGTGTGAGCACTGCAGCGAGTTCTGTAGTGTCAGCTCTAATTGCTGTGGAAGGAGAAGGAACAGTGAGTTCTGACTGAACAGGTACTTGAACTGACTGAGGAGGGGAAGCAGAGCCCTGCCATTACCATGAGTTTTGTTAGTAGATAAGTACTAGTACTTTATACAACTGCGTGTACTTATAGCAAAACTCTGTCTGTGCAATGGTGGTGATTGTGAGAATGGGGACTGACAGCAGAAAAGCTTCAACCCAGTTTATGAAAAGATTAAGTACTTTCTCTAATCTCAGAAATACACTCAGCCAGTAATGCAGCCTTGTGATTTTGTCATATGCCAATGCTGCCTAACTATTTTGGGCAGAATAAAAAATGTTTGCTAATAACTAAGAAGTGGGTTTATACAAATAACCTGATAATTAAAAAAAAAAAATCTGTAAGACTTAAATTAATTTTGTTCATCTACAGTCCAGGCTGTACTACTGTCATCTGTTTTTGTTAAGGCATCACTGAAAAAGCCATGCTAATAATTCCCTACGGTCACCAAGCATTTAGTAGAGTGGAGAGGTTATTAGAAGAGGTTATTTTAGCTGTTTAGGTTTGGGTACTGGGTTTGGAAGTGCAGCTCTTCCTTCTGCTTTCAAGTGTTTTGTTGGGCTGTTTCATGGAGTATTAGTGTTCTCTAACGCCTGTGTTCAAAAACTGCATGTGAAAACTTCCATTTCATCACTAAACATCTGGAAAGGGTAAGGTATTAACCTGTATACAGCCAGCCTAGTTGTATGGAACATAACAGAGAGGTGTATGAGATGTCTCTGTAGTGTTCTGATTTCATAGATGTCAGCTGTCAGGTGTCAGCTGAATGCTGTGGGTATGAAAAGAGACAACTCTTCAGGGCTTCGAAGTTCGTTTTAAAAATTTTGTCAAGTTTTCCTACTACCAAGCAAACCTATTAGCAGATGTTGCTTTTCTAGTCTAATATATACCCAGTGTACATTTTTATCACCACTGAGGACAGCAGAGATTCCTCATGGTGTGTTGCTTTCAGTGAGGCAGGGACAAAGGACAGGATCCGACAGCTCTGCTGTAGGGTTGACTCATCCACACACCTCGAGATCCTGGAGATGGCTGCCCTGGGATTTGCTAGCACAGCTCATTCAATCCAGTGTTGTCTTCTGTGGGAGGAAAGCAATGCAGGGTCTGAAATTTAATGTACCTGCTATAAGGTATTTGGAGGAAAGATATTTGCAAGTGTTTTGTTAAATTTAAAAGAGATTGTGGCTCTCTGGAATTTTTAAGTTTAAAGAGGCTTTTAATACATTAGGCCTAGTTTTCACTTTATTGAAGGGTTTAAATGTTATTTAAAACATTGCTAAGCACTTATGTCCTAGATACAAACTACCCAGTTCTCTCCTTACATGTACTGCAAAGCTCAGTATGTCTTGGTGCTGCTGGCTGCAAGGCATTATCTGGGCATGTTTGATGGGGAATTACATGCCCTAGAAAGAAAATTAATAAAGATATCTGCTTTCGACTCCTAAATTTTCTACCTAGTTCTTTCTGTGATTTAAAAGCAGATATTTTAATATATGCAATCCTAACACTTAAAATTACTCAGTCCATTTTTTTTTTTGGTCATGTCCAGGACTTCAATAACTCAAGCAATTCATGGGAGAGCAGTGGGAACGTTTGTATTATCTCTTCTTTTCCAGATGAGCTGGACCAGAGTAAATAGGCTGTATACAGCTCTGAAAAAGCAGCTTGTTTCAAAGGGATCCTTTCAGCCGCAAGCCATTATGTCATTCCCTCTGAAGAGCTGCCCGGGCCTGCAGCTCTGGGAGAGCTCAGACTGCTTGTCCTGGGGCTGGCTGGACAGACTCCAGTATTTGGCTGTAGCTTGGGATGCTGGGTGAATGGCATATCCACACTGGAGCTGGAGGTGAGAAGCAGAGCTGTTAGTGATGCTGGCAAGGTGGCTATGAAAAAAAGTATTTATATTGCATCCTTTAAGAATCTAAGATGTTTTTATACAGCCGTTCTTTGTAGCAGTATAACCAAAGTCTCATGGAATGCTGTGTTCTCATGACTCAGAATACATCTCCTGCAGTCATTTGTTTGAGGGCTCACCACTGGAGTGTAAAACTGGCTTATATTAAGATCTGTGATGAAATGTTACTTCCATTACTTTTGGTACATGGGCTTCATCCACTTTGTTCACTGTGCATGGCTTTGGTAAACATCCATCTGTGTGTAATACACAAATTCTTTCCTAAACTGCAAAATCTGCAGAAGCAAAGTTAAGTATTTTTGACCCCTATGTTTCTTAACCCTTTCTTGTATCTCTTTGGGTAAAACTTGCTTTCTTTCATGAACATCTTTTTTCATCTTCATTTTAACTGGTGATTTCTCTTTCATCTACTACTGTTACTTGGTACATCCATAATAATTTTAAGGTTCAAAACATTGGCAAAACTTCTTTTGTTCTTTTGGACAAAAAGTTTACTTTACGAGGATGTGTATTTTTGGTATTTCTTTACAATGAAGTTTCTCCAAATTGCTGTGGGTGTGGTGTCCAGATTACCCTATGGATTTCTAAAGGGAAAGAAGGAGGAAGATTTGTGTACGTGGTTTCAGAAGAATCTAAGTAAAAGCTTAATAAAGTGACATTGAATGACCTTGGTAAACAACTGTACACCACCATGCTTAAACCCACTTGCAACTATGTTACATACCCCTTCAAACTATTTTCTTTTATCTACTGGGGGTTAATTACTGAATTAATGTTCAGTTATATGTTAATCAAGAGAAAAGCAAGGCTATAAATTAGCACTGAGATTAGATGTGGTCAAACAGCATTCTGAATTACTCAGAAGCATCTGATGAGCTTCAACCACTTCGGAGGAAAACATTCTGTATTACTGGCAATCTTAATTGCTTTCGTGTGTTTACTTTTTAAATTTCATAGATAATATTTCATGGTCTTAAAGCAGGTCTTGAACTTTGGTGTATTTAGTGTTGCTTAGAAGATTGAGGAGCTGTCAGAGTAATTACTGTGCAGGAGCCACACAGTAATTTTCTGCAGATAGGTTCTTTAACTCGCAACCTGTGAAAATCCTTTTGGCAGCAGGGATCCTTGAAAGTATAAATTCCCTTCAGAACACGCATTTAATGGTTTGAAGAAACAACAGCACCTTGTGGAGCTGCAGGCAGGCCGTGTGTAATGGAACCAGCGGATTGGCGCTGAGAGATGAAGCAGAACAAGGCTGCAGGCCCAGAGGCTCCCGTGGCTGCAGGGCCAGAGGCCGTCCCTCCTGTGGGTCCCACGGCTCTCCCGCAGCCAGCCAGGGCTGTGTCCCACGGGATGGAGGCCAGGGAAGAGCTGCTGTGGTTCCAGAGGTGGGATGGAATGGGAGCACAAGGTGGAAGAGAAAGATGACTGGAGGAGCCGGAGTTGATGAAAGGTCTTGTCAGGAGTAGGAATAATATCTCATGGATAGTGGAAGCACTGAAGTGGAATTAGGTTCACTTTTATGGCCATACTCTAGTTATTAATAGCTGTTATACACTTGCATCTGATTAATAAAGGAGCTAAAGGGAAAGAGAGTGATGGTAGTTCTGTCATCCTGATGCAGATGGAAAGAAGAAAAACACAACTGAGTTCACATACAGGGAATAGCTTCAATCATCTGGAATGAAACAGTTTGTAACAGTTTAAAAAGATTAAAAAGGAGCACGGGTGATATGGGCGAGAACAATGTTTTGCAGGTAGTTGACGTGAGTAGCTGTAAATCGCTCTTGCTGCCGTGGAAAAACATAGATCCCATTCAACTTGGAAAGGATGGAGAAATTGATTTTAAGAGTAATGTGTGCAGTAAAGAAATAGTTGCAGGAATCCAATTAAATACTGTCTCTCCTAATAAATCTTTGCTGTACTACTATAGGTAGGATGTTTGTCTTTCTTTTGGAAGTTACATTTTCAAATGCAAAATAACTGCAAGTTGCTGCTATAAAATGAACTTTTGCCCTTTCCTGGTGCTTTTATTTGTGAGCCTGAAAAACCTGGATCTTGGGTAAAGGAATCTCTTTTTCCACATAAGCAGAAGTATCAGTTCTAAGAAAACTATTTGCTAGAAAGTGGAGCTGTGTTTAAAACAGGGCAAGGAGCTGACAAGGAGCTGTGTGCCCTGCATGCAGCACTGCTATTGTTTGGCCATTCATACAGAATAAAACAGGCAAGAGAATCTGCAGCTGTGTATGGGCTGCTGGTCCATAATCATTAGTAGTGATTCTCTTCAACAGAGACAAGAAATCTGTTTACCTTATATTACTTAATAAATACATCTAATGTAACAGAGTTGAAGGTGGTGTTGTTTCTTGTTTTGGTTTTGTTTTTTCCTTTTGGGGAAGAAGGTATAAAAATGCTCAGTTAGCTTTCCAGCCCAGGCTCCAGGTGTATCTGCCCTGCTTGCAATCTTGCAGAGGGTTGACAATATTTACTGCTGCATACACAAGGACTGGACACACTGGCTCCTCTGGGCTGTGTGACCTTGCAGCCAGAGTAGCAAAACTTCACAGATGCTGTATAGCTGCCTGTCAGGTCCACTGTATGCTTGTGTACTGGACACAGGTTCCAGTCTAATGAGAGGACAAGGGAGCCAGCATTCCAGCCTCTGGAGCTGAGCAGAGTTCACTTTTCATTGTGGAATAAGCAGCAGAAGCAGCTTTTTTCAACTGTTGTGCTTTCTGGCAGTGGTGTGGTCACTTGGCTTTTTTACAGACACGGCTCCTTCTGTTCCTCACCCTGTGGTCTGGCACCACAGCAACTAAACCTTCAGCACCAGCATGTTGCAGCAGGATTCTTTCTCAGGTTTAGGCTAATTCCAGTTTGCAGTGACAACAAGGTAAGTCTGAAGAGGGGGGAAATGAACATCGAGGGATTTCATTTTTAATCTGAACAGACCCGTGAGGGCTCTGAGAATCTGATGCCTTTCAGTTATCAGATATGTAGGGATAAATTCTTCTAGACTGTTATTAATTTTATCTTCCTGTGAAGCACTGTTGCCTTCACTCTGAGTTTTTCAGGTTTGGTCAGTTCTTTAAACCCTCAGCCCTTTCCACTCTTGCCTGTTTCTCCTAGGCAGCAGGCTGGTAAAAACCAGATGTTCAGTAAGGTTATAATATTTCTCCCAGCAATGCCTTTGCCTCTTGTGTATGACTTAACTTGGTTCCAGCCACCTGAAATCTCAAAGAGAAAAACTAGTTCCCCTGGATGACAGACATTTTCTGTTTTCCATGTGAACTGAAGTCTGCTTATCTCTGAGGCAAGCAGATTTTTGGATTATATAAGCAAACCAAGGAAATAATTATAGACAGGTTTTCTTCTGTGCTTGCATGGAAGGATAAGGAAATTAAGAAGGATAATTACCATGAAGGGTTTTTTGTCCCACAGATGTTACAAAGCACATTTCTGTGTCTGTCCCTTCTGGATACAGTGCATGCCATCTTGTGGACAAATCACACTATGTGTGAATCCTTGAGACAAACATTTAAAGCCCATAATATTTTGTGTGTATGATAAAATTGTTCAGTTATTTGTAGATCACTGCAAACAATCTTTCTTCTTGGGGACTTATTTTTCAATTGAAGTTACTTGAGTTTGCTTGGTTCCCTTACTTTTGAGTATGCTTGATTTCCTTTGCTCCACTTGTCAACAGCTGTAAAACTATCAAATGTAAAATTCTCTGCGGTTTTCTATTTAATTAAGTTTAAATCAATGACCTAAAATGTTCATCTGTGTACAGATCAGAACTAATTCTGAGAAATCTGTCAAAGCAGCATAATTGCTACATGCCAACAATAGGGAGAAAATAATTTAAAGAAATTAAAATAAAACATAAACAACTTGTACAAATATTTTTATTCGAAGTTAAGATATATATATTCTTTATTGACCTATACTAGCTTGAGTCTTTCTTGGTAGAATGCAAGTGACAACTCTTATGTCATTCTTCAGTGTGGGAAAAATCCTTTCCAAATGCAATAAGGATTCATTTTATAAGGAAGGCTCTAATCCCCCCAATATTTGTCAAAATATTATGCTTGCTGAATGAGATAATTTGCCTTTTGTAAAAGTCCTTTGGAGACTGCCCACTGCCTGTTTTTCTAAAATTTATGGTAAATGTTCCCAAAACCAAGTATGAAAACCTTAAAATAAATGGTTGCAAAGGTGACGTTTTTGCTGTTACATTGAAAGTACAGTTCTAACATGAAACAGTTTCAACTGTTAGTCTGACTTAAAATCTAATTTGGACTCAATTTTTTGTTTAAAACAAAGGACTGTAATGTAAATTTGATTTAATTAATAAAATTTAATGGACAAATAAAGTATTGTCACTCCCATCTGATTAAAGAAACATTAAGGTTTGTTGTGCTGGTAGCTCTGTCTGCCCTACAGGTGGGCAGAGCCACTGCTGGCTTTAGGGCAGGAGTTCTTAATTCTCATGCAGTCATACTGGAAAGGTGGCAAGTATCAAGCTCTCCCACCATCCAGGTGTAACAGAATTAGTGCCACAGAGGTGGCAGCTTCTTCAATAGATTTGTGAGGCAACTCTGGAGTGCTGAAAGCTATCAAGGAAGTGCCAAAGCAGCTGGGTGAGATGTACAAATGAGGGTAACATAAGCTGCTCAGAGAACTGATGACTTACTAAACAATCATCTGGGGCTAAACCCAAGTGTTGCAAGTATTTGAAGGTACTAAAATAGCTGGCTCTAATGACAATTAATGAGGTCATGCACAATGTGATAATCATAAGCAATAATAAGCACATAATCAATGTGTTCGCTGACCATTGCTGGACAGTTATTTATGAGCTGGACTAAACAGAGCCATAAATTTGCAGAGAAGCAGTTTATTTTTAGTTACTGTAGATTCTGTTGTGATTGTGTCACAAAACACATGCTTTTGCTGCAGGGCAAATTCAGGAGGAGCTATGCATACAATCAAGACTTGCAGAATCTATGCACCCAGCAGATCAGCCAGCTCTCACAAGCCCACGTGAGGCTTTCTAGTTCACTTATCTTTATTACTAGTCTTTGTAAGCATATTCAATTGTTTACTGATTGCTTTGCTTATCACAAAGGATCAGTCTGAAAAGACAAAGGTTTCATTTCAAACGAGGACTGGCCTAAATATTTGGCATCCAGTGTAACAAGCCACTCAAGGCTGCACACAAATTTGGAGAAGTGTTTTCTTAGTGTGTAGCAATGGCTGATGAGATTGCATTTCACCATGACCGGTCACCAGTTTGGTAAATGTCTATTAATGCTCACATTTTTGATGCTGTCTTAGCTCTGTAGCTATGACACTTGTGCCCAGATGATAAGCTTCCTGGCTTGCGGCTTCCTACAGACAACCAGCATCAAGTGACAAGATATGACATATAATGTCTGAGTTTCTGAAAGAGGAGCTGACCCCTTCCGAGCTGAGACTTGAGAGATTCACGAAAGGGTCTTCAATGAAGGCAGTCCTGCCAGAGGTGGGGAACTGAAATGCTGAACATTATGTCAAAGCTATTCTTAAATCATGCAACCTATGTAAAAAAACTAGAGGTTATAAACCAATACAGAATTCAATATTAATAACTCATAAAGAGAGGAGCATAAGAAAATAAATGCTTATTGGAATCTAGCTTTGCACATAATGTGTGAGTGATGCTAGAAACAGACTTTAAGACAAGTGGATATTTGAGGCCTGAAGGAAAGCCTTATTGGATAACTATGAATTTTTAGTAATATGGTCTCAATCTTTATATATATTTCTGTATCTCTTCCCTATATCGCAACTAGATCACAATAATTCTGGTGCCCAGATGACAGCTGTGTGAATATTCTATCTGACTTATGCACAAGAGAATACTGTATCATTCCTTACTCACTTTAGATCCACAGAGTTGGGTCAAAGCACTTCATTAAAACACTGCTGCTGCCTTAAGCAAAATAGCAGGAAGCTTCACTGTAAGATTTAGATCAGTGATTTCAGTGGTCAGATACAACAGGAGCTGGCAAGGTTGAGTTATGCCAAGACTATACCACAGCTTGGCCAAACAGCAGGTCAGGCATTATTCTGGAGGAAGGGTAAGAAGAAGGGACTTTTGCACCACTTCATTCAGCAATGACATCAAAGCAGTGGAAATCATACTTCAGTTCTGTCTACAGGAAAAATAATCAGGCAGCTTGATTTTTAAAATCACATCCTTCCTGTACCCTGTCAAGGGAGTAGGAAGATGAATTTGAAGGGTAAATGGTTGGAGAATCATAAGTTTTCCTCTATGTTTTGTTATGGCATTAATAGATAATCCATCAAATAATGGATGACTTAATCAGAACAGATCTGCTGTTTTTAAATGTGAAGCTTTTCCATCATAACCATTTCTTTTTGGTTGTTCATACTAGGAGACCCATTACTGGCAGTGAGTGGTTATTCTGCTTGTAATTCTTTACATGAAATGCCAAGTGTTCTGAGAAGAAATCTATCATTACCTCTTTTGACACCCAACTTCTGTCTCACTCTCTAGGGGAGATAATATGATTTACATACTTAAATATTTTGCTGTAGTGTGACACAGTGTTGCAGTCTGGCAGCTGTTGTTATGATGATCAAATAACACTATGGGAGCTGGTAATTAAGAAGGAAGCAATACTAGAAGGACCGCAAAGTACTAATATTTAGGTTTGGATTAATTTCACAATTCTGTCAATCAATTGCATTCCTAGGGGATCATCTGCAGTTTTAGATTTGATATGCTGCTTCTGTTTCACATGATAAACTCATTAATATTCTAATCTTTCACAAGTATTTCCCAAATACTACCAACTTTTGCAGATGAAATAAATAGGTCAGGAAAGCTCAGCTTCAAACCAGGCTCACCAGAGAGCACTGGGCAGATGTGTCTGAGTGGCTGTTGTGAAGGGGTGGGGTGAAGATGGTGTAATGTAAGATAATGTGTGTCTGAAAGCTGACTTGAAGTCATCATTTTCCTATCATGAGGGGTTTTTTTGTTTACTTTTTCCCCTTCCACTTCCGTATTGGTATGGAGCAAGAGCTTTGTTTTGATACATAAACGTAAGCAATGATGCAGTCAGTCATGGGGTATTTATCTTCACTAAGTAGTTCCTGAAAGGGAGGGTGTATTGTGGTCTATCTAGTCTCTTTTTTGTTTGTTTGTTTGGGGTTTTGTTTGTTTGTTTCGGTTTTTGTTTGTTTGTTTGTTTGTTTGTTTTTTCCTCTGTCCCCTCTATCACAGAATTTACTTGGGGATAGTCTAAGCTAAAGTTACTGACTCCCAAATGAATTCTGCAAAGCCTCTATCATAGCTTTCTCTATCACTGCCTTGCTTTCTCTTTAAATCTATCTTTGTACATTGATTATTGGTCTGAAACTGCATTCTGGCACAAGTCCGTAAGTATCTAGTATTGCTGAAATGATCAAAAGTCACAGAAATTCGTATCTAGCTTCAACAAATCAGTATATGCAAAATGCTATACACACATAAAAAAAGGATTTATTTTTATGTGTGCAAATCCTGTGATTTCCACGTAGGAGAAAATTAAGGTGAGATTAAGGTTAATTTATTTTACACATTGAGAGCATATTACAGTATGTAAAGTGTGGCTAACAGGCTTTTAAATGTACATCAACTTTTGAACTTCATTTAGCTTGACAGAAGCCTACTGCTGTAAAAGCAAAAGCTAATAAATCCAGCATGCAATTATTTTTGGGGCTAAACTGACATCTGCTGGTGTTGTGTAATACCGTGTGTGCAATCAGTGTGATGACAAAACATCCGCTATATTCTGTGTACATTTCCACGGTGCTGGTAGCAGCCCTGGTGATGACTCAGTAGAGCAGAGAGACGCCAAACAGTGAATAGAGCAGGTGGGGCTTCCGAGCACACAGTGCCACAGGACTGGGGATGGAGCAGAGCTCCCCGGTTACATCCTGCTGCATTCATACACCAAGCTTCTGAAACTGCCATAGGGCCCTTTTTTCTCATGATTTTTAAAAAACAAGTTATGTTTATAATCTTCAGGTACACAGCTCTTGGAGGGGCGGGGAGAGATAAAAAGCTGTATCAGTTTCTAGCCACATTTCCTCGTGCGTGCCTTGAGCTGGCACTGGCCGTGTCCCCACCCAGTCACCTGGTCTGCTGCAGGAAGAGAACCTCTGTGGGTGCCAACACGCCGGTGGCAGCTTTGGGGCAGCTGTGTGGGTTTGCTGGGGCAGCACCCTGCCTAACCCAGATAGGCTGTCGGGCTGCAGCTCTGTTCCATTAGAGTATGAAATTTGGCACAAAATAACCCCACTTGTGTTGGAGATCAGAGGGGCTGAATGTGGCTGGCCTTAATTTCTGGTTATTATCAATTTGGCAGTGTAGTCTGGTTGTGTTTAATAAGAACGTCCTTAATCACAGATTCACAAATAGTGCTACTTACTGAAGCAACAGGAATACAGATTTGGAATTGCTGTTGATAAATGCAGTTACTGCATTAGCATCAGCCAATGGTTAATTAGCTTCAAGCTAAATTAAAAATTCAGTTTTTCATTACAGTTAACTTCACAGTTAATTAAGCTTAGTTTCACCCAGGTATGGTCTGACACAGTCAGAGACACAAATCTTACTAAAGAGGCATCTCTGCTTTGGGGAGGAGAGAGGAGCAAAACCATCCACTTGTCTATGAAATGGGGTCATATTCTCGTCCTCTGCGTGGAGGATTGCAAATACCAATTTTATACTTTCAGATAAATGGAGGTGGGACCTCAGTCAAATATAATTGGTTATCTGTTGCTTCCATCTTAGATAGTGGGGGGAAGGCACTTTCTCAGTTGCATGTTGATGTATGTTTCATATGTAAATGAGGGATGATGAGGGTTTCGGTTACCTTTGGTCAGGCTGAGTTAGGATTTATGGTTGAATCAAAGGCAGAACAGAACCATGATACTTGAGGCTCGCTTCCTCCTCCACTCGACTGAGGCAGCAGTAAAGGCCATCTGACCTTTGCTTGATCATCTTTACGCCCATCAATATTCTACAACTGCAGGTCATCATCACAGAATCATAGAACAGTGTGCGTTGGAAGGGACCTTTAAATATCATTTAGTTCAAGGCCCCTGCAATGAGCAGAGACACCTTTCAGTAGACCAGGTTGCTCAGAGTCCTGTCCAACCCAGCCTTGAATGTTTCCAGGGGCACCCACCACCTCTCTGGGCAAACTGTGACAATGGTTTACCACCCACATTGTAAAAGCCTCCTTTTTTATATCTAATCTAAATCGATCCCCCCTTCAGTTTAAAACCATCACACCTTCTCCTGTTGCAACAGGCCCTGCTAAAGTTTGTCTCCATTTTTCTTATAGGCCCCCTTCAAGTACTGAAAGGAGCAGTATGGTGACCCTGAAGCCTTCTCTTCTCCAGCCTGAACAACCCCAACTCTCCCAGCCTGTCTCCATGGCAGAGGTGCTGCAGCCCTTGGCACATCTTCATGGCCACCTCTGGACTTGCTTCAGCAGCTCCACGCCCTTGTCATGTTGGGGGCCACAGACCTGGATGCACCCTGCAGGTGGAGTTTCATGAGAGTGGAGCAGAGAGACAGAATACCCTTTCTCGGCCTGCTGGCCACACATCTCCTCACAGGACCAGATTTCTACTTCTAATAAGGCCTGCTGTTGTGGACAAGAGGGCTGAGGCCCTGTCTCCATACCAAAGTGTGAGCACACTCTCTACTTCACTGAGACACTGGGCTGCGAGCCCTATACTTTACCCCAGACACCGTGCAGTGCTTAAGCCTCACTCAAGTCAGGTGTAAGATAAGCAAGCGCCTCAACTCATGTCCTTGCTCAACCAGCCTCATCAATTGTCCATAACAAACCTGCCAATTTTCCACAAGCTTGTCCCTGAAAATCAGGAATAAAACTCCTTAACACCAATGTAGTATTAAGAAGCAGGGCATTACTTTTTATGGTACCTGATCACAGGGTAACTCTGCCTAAGGTGCATGCTTGGCTCAAGGTGGTACAAGTATTTATTAGCAAGGATATACATATTCCACAGAAAAGTGTTACAGCTTGTTACTATAGGTGGGCACAGAGCCCATCAACTGGATTGGGCTGATTTGTTCCACTGACCACTACATAACATTCCATTAATTGTGACTTCTGTATAATTTTCCACGAGCTCACAGGTGCTGTGGTGACCGGGCCAGCCACAGACTGGCTAAAGCTGATGCTTCTTTCGCCCAGTGCCATCCAGCAAAAGGACTGGAAAGGTAGGAACCAGCAAAGGGTGAGCTAGGTGGGAAGGAGGATGGATAGTGAGAGGAGATACACTCATGTACCAGTAAATGGATGCCAACTGCCTATTTGGACATTTGGTGGAAACAGTAGTAGGGCGAAAAGAAGAAATGTTACTGGGGTCCCCAAGGAGGAGCACAAGCCAGCCTAGACTGGATGCAAAAAGCAACACAGAGAGCATGGCAGTTGGAGTAAGAAGGCTTTCAGTTGAAGGTCATGCCTTATTTCACCCTGGGAGATGTGTTCAGTCATGGCTTCTCTCTCCTGTGGCTCCTAAGCTGCTCACAGCCACCTGAGGAGGGGGATTTAGTTAGTAAGAGAACAATTATTCAAATTTTAGTTAATCTAGGGCACCAAAGCCCAAATTACTCATGTTCTGCTCCTGAGAAAAATGATCTATAATGTGATTTCTTGATAATGGTGTAAGTTTATTCACCTCTTAGTTCCAATCTCCGTGCTGATAAATCACACTCCACACTCCTCTCCCTGTTCCCCTCAAATTGGGGGGCTGGGAGTATTCATGCCCACAATACTCTTAACATCTGATGACATCCCCAAGCACCCATACTTGCAGGTGATTCAGTAGATTACTGTGACTGCAGAGCTTCATGTTGTATTTATCATCACTTGGGGTAATACCCCCTTTCATCCTATAAAACCTGACTCCTTGCTCAAGGATGGGTTTGAATTGAAGCTTTATGTGTGTTCCTTAGGGCGAGGTTCGAGAAAAGATTTAAATACAAAAATCAGACTTTAACGGATTTTAGATGCTTTCAGCCAAAAGGCCTTATGAACTGTCCCTGCTGACCCCATAGGGGTTATCAAGTCCCTTCAGTCTAAGCTAGCTTCACACAAACCAGCGTGTGAAGCAGTCCCTCTTGAAGCCGTTTAGGGATCTGGCCGTAATTGACTTTTTGTGTTATCTTGGAGCTGGATAGAGGAAGGAGTGACATACTCTTGTGTTTTCCAAAGACTGAATCCAATTAAATGGCTTATGAAAGCATTACCTAAAATCAGTGAATTTTGAACTTGAAAGTTCTGTTGATCATTTTCTGTATTCTTGTATGTTGTCTGAAATACCTGATCTGGTAACGTAAGGGATATTGTAGAATTAGGGAAGTGATTTCCCTGCAGTGTTACAGAACATGGTGCTTGACTGCGCTGCTGACGGGAAAGTTGAAAGTTTGTTTAATCTGAGTGAGCTGTTGGCGAAAGCCGCGGAGTTCCCGATCGCCGGGACTGCGAAATGCGTCAGGAGTGCCTGTACTTCCACAAGCTTTCCCCACTTCCCTTCCCGTCCCGCCCAGACGCGCCGCTGCCAGGAGCCCGTGGGTCCGGGGGAGCGGCCGAGGCGGCTCCCGGGGCAGGGCCCGTCCGGGGCCAGCCGAGCGCCCTCCCGAACTGCCCCCGCGGCGCCTGCTCACAGCTCTAGGGGGAAGGGGAGGAGGAAACGCGGGTGGGGACGGGACGGGACAAGCCCTGCTGACCGTGGTTGCAGCCGGGCGAACGGAGCGGAGCGGAGCGGAGAGGAGAGGCGAGGAGGGCCGGCGGGCACAGCTCGGTACGGTAAGGGCTGTGCAGTGCCGCCCGGAGCCTGGCGGGCAGAGCAGAGTGGGGCTGCGGGGGGGCTTTGCTCCTCCGGGGGGGCCGCTCCCGGGCCCCAGCGCTGCCTCCCCGGGGCCGCTCCCGGTGCTCCGGCCCGGCTGCGGGGCGGGGGAGCAGCCTCTGCTCGGGGGCCGGTCCCACCCCGCATGAGACCCCGGGGCACCGGGAGCAGGTTGGGGTTTGGCGGGCCAGCGGTGTTCCGAGCGGCGCGGGCGCGGTCCCGGTGCCGGTCCCGGTCCGGGAGGGGCCGTGGGCGGCGGCTCCTGCTGTCGGCGATGCGGGCTGGGGGCCGAGC
>VWZT01013973.1:406922-417052 GCA_013397055.1 Pachycephala philippinensis
GAGCGGAGCGGAGAGGAGAGGTGAGGAGGGCCGGCGGGCACAGCTCGGTACGGTAAGGGCTGTGCAGTGCCGCCCGGAGCCTGGCGGGCAGAGCAGAGTGGGGCTGCGGGGGGGCTTTGCTCNAGGGGGTTACTCACAGGAAGCCACTCAGGATTATTCCCAGAGTATTGATTACTTGGTAAAACTAACACACTAACTTCTGAAATGTCTCCTGCCAGGCAGAACACACCGTGTGGTAATACTTCTGCTTCGCCAGTATAGAATTCAGTGTGACCTCAATGCCATTGGTTCTTAATGAAATAATAATATGTCAGAGTCTTTTTTGTTGTGATTACTGGATTTTCTTTCACAAACCCCTGAGAAGTTTAAACAACTTTGAGATAATTTTTCTCAGCAGGTTGGTAGACTAGGAAGTTGTTGTCCAGAGTTCAGATGAAGTTGGTGGTCCAAGAGGGCCCTGTGTTAGGGCTTGCTGTGCACTGCAAAAATCCGAGTGCTCTGATAAACCTGTATATCCTGACAGGTTGTTAAAAAAAATTAGCCTTCAGCCTGTGTTTCATTCCAGGTATTGCTGATTGATAGCTGTCTTAGACTGCTGTGCAGGGAGCCCATCTAAACCACCTGTGGTGTTGGAGGACAATTTGGGATTTTTAGTGAAGAGGACTGTGTAGGAATTGTTTAATTTAAGGGTTAAGTTGTGTCAAATTTTAGCAAGAGATTAAGGGAAGGGCAAGAACATTTGTTGGGCCAGACTAGGTAAGTCGCTGTTTACTGGATGGGTTTTTGATTGCTTGGTTTTTTACATACCAGGCAGAGACGTGGGTTATTACCTTCTTTTTCCCTTGTCCCCAGCCTGATATTCAAGACCTGGAGTGTGAAACACATTTGCACTGGCTGTATGAAGTGATGGTTCAAATATCTCTTCAAAGTTGACATTTAAAGCAGGAGAGACATTAGAAAAATGAAATTGAAAAGCTGAAGTTGTCGTTACATCCACAATACTCAGTATTTTGAAGAGGCTTTTTTGTAGTCCTGATGTCGTCTTGATGTTTATTAGGAATTTTTGTTTTGATAGATAACTTAATAGAATTTGTACAGCAGTTTTAGTTTTACACCATTCACTGTACTACTTTGTACATGTTATCTGTGCTACAGATTTGAAACTTTAAAAAATGAAAAGGGATGCCATGAAGTGCTGTGAAGACCTGAGACCTGTTCGCATTTGTCTACACGAAAAGGAAAAAAAAAGTGAAAGTGCAGAAAAAGCATAGTGATAATGTTTACATTGAAATGGTTGTTCAAAACCACTTGGTGGTAAGAAATGAACATGCAACATAATTTAAAAATAAGTAAATATCAAGACTAGAAGTGTTCCTGCCGGAAGTTATGATCATTTTGAAATCTATGAAAGGGTGTTGATTTCTTAGAACTTGCTCATCAGTGAAGCAGAGCTGAGCAGCAGAAGGAGCTGTGTGTTTAACCTCAGCTGGCAACTGAGCACCACAGAGCTGCTCACTCTCTGCACCCCTGAAGAAACTGGAAGGGTGTGAGAAAACTCAGGGGTTGAGATAAGAACTGTTTCATAATTGAAATGAAAAAATAATTAAATAGTTAAATGAAAAGGAAAGTAACAGAGGGGAATACAGTCCAGCAAGTGAAGCAAATGAGAACAATTGCTCACCACCAACCAACTGATGCCCAGCCAGTCCCTGAGCACTACTTCCCTCCCAACAACCTTCTTCCTGGTTTTATTGCTGAGCATGATCTTTATTGTCTGGAATATCCCTTTGGTCAGCTGGGGTCAGCTGTTCTGGCAGTGCCCCCTCCTGGCTTCTTGTGCACCCCCAGCCAAAACCAGCACACTGACTGGGGGCAGTAGATCGTGATTCAGCTCTGTAGTTTAGTCATAAGGAGAAAACTTCTCTTTTCTAAAGAAAACAGGAGTTTAATGTTTTTTAAAAGTATAGCTGTGAAATACTTGATATTACAAAACCTTACTGAGTTTCAACATCTTTGACTGCTGTCTTGTTCCCTCTTCATTCTGCCAAAGTGCAGTGTGAGTATGAGAATGGTGGGAAGGAGTGATGTCTGTCCCAGGGTTACCACAATTCCTGCTCCTGCACCTGTAGCCACGTCTGTTCTTCTGTACCAGCTCCTGTGTTTGTCCTGGCCACGGGGCTACTGTAAACCCACACTTGATTGAGTACACAATTCCCTTTGTAACACACCTTTCCACATTTCTGCTAAATCTGCTGGGAAGACTGTGGGACTCCTGAAATGCATAAACACTGGTGTTTGCTGGTGTATCCCCAAGCCTCCAGGGCAGCAGGTTCTATGTAACCTGGAAGAGTTAACAAACTTGCGACAAGTTCTTCATGGAAGTGTTTATAGACTTCACTGAAATCTTGATGAAAGCTGTGTTGTGTGAGGAAGATAATCAGCAGTATTCCAGGGACTTTTCCATGCTCTGGGAGAGTGGAGAGACTTGTGTCATTGTTGGGAAACTTGTGTGCAGGTCTCACCCGGGCTTTGTGTGGACGGAGTGATGGCAGCCCTAAACAGATACTTGTGTCTGAAATTCTTTTACTTTGCACATTGTCTTTTGTACCTGCAAATTGCATCAGTGCAATTTCTCTTCTTTTATTCATAGTAGTGCTATGGGTAATTGTAGCTCCTATACAACTATCATAGCATCATAGAATTAATGTTCCAAGTACAGGTTGCCTTTCCCAGATAGTACTGGGTGAAAAGACTTGCGTGTGTACAGAGGGAGTGTATGTGCTACAGCAGAATGGAGTGTGGCTCTTGGAGAGCTGTCTGATGGTCCTTAGGAGGAGGGGGAAGGGGAGGTGCTTGGTCAGCATTGATGCCATGAGAGCTTGTTCCACAAAGAAAATGGTGGGCAGAGTATCGGAAGTGGGTAGGTGGGGAGGAGGAGAGGAAGTCTGCATTGAAACCACAATAGTTTCTTTCTGCTTTGGGAAAAGGCAGTGGTCGGCATTCCTATGCCCTGCAACAAAATAACAATTGGTGGAGGAAAAGTTGCAGTAAGAACTCATTAAAACTTTGCTAAGAAGGAAAAATGGCGACCCTAGACATATTTGACAGTTGTAAAAGCTTTGAGTTGAGTTGGACATGTTTAATTGTTTGAGTTTCTTTTTCCTTCAATAGAAATACTTCTCATTTCAAATGACAGCAGAGGTAAATAGTATTTTTTAAATATTTAAGCTTCACCACAAACCAGGCTCATGTTGGTTAGCAACTACCATGTGGCCTATCATACTGTTCAATTCTTCAGGTGAACTAGAGGAATTAGAAATAGTGTTCTTGGAGAATTAGGAGACTGCCAGATAGTTTAGTGTACTAATAAAGATGCCCCGCCTCCCTGTTTTAGTATTTTTTATTTATAACGGAAGAATTGGTGTTGGGACAAAGTGTAAAAACCACCCTGTGAAAAGGAAGTGGGAGTGGGAAGTAGGCAACAGCAACAGTGAAATCAAGATTAACATTTAGTACTATCAGAAACAAATACCAGCCAATTAATTTTGTGCTGGTAAAAGTCCATTTTAATCTAGTTATCTTCTTGCTGCTGAATTGAGCCTAATTATTTGTCACTTGCCTTTAATAAATAATGCCTTTTGTTAAGATTGTCTCTCTTTTATGTTTTAGATACAATGTCTGCTCCAAGTGGCAACCCTGTCCCATCCGCGCCGCCTCCTTATGAGGAAGCCGTAGGAATCAATATGAACTATCCTCACCCCTATCCCGTCCCTGGCCCTGGACAGAAGCCAGATGGGAAGGGAATGAACCCTCCCCCACACATGGGACAGCCTCCACCAGCAAATAACCCTAGTAAGCCTCCAAAACTCTTCTGTACCTCATCTTAAAGTGGTGTCAAGTGGCTGTGTAATAGGTGCTGTCAGATGATGAAAAGTCGTGGTTCGCAGGTGTTCACCACCTGCCAAAAAATACTTTTGAAGAGAATAAGGTGAATCAATTCTTGTGAATCCCTAAGTGTGAGCTGATGTTAATAACATCGTTTGGCTTTCTGCAGTTTGTAGTGCAGCTTTAAGACCGTGTATTTCTGCATTAGGAAATGCCATGGTGATTCCTCTCTGTCGTCATGTATTTCATTCCTCTGAGCCCTGAATATTTCAAAGTTATACCTGGCTCAGAGGAAGTTGATCACTACCCTTTTCCTTCTGTACTCATTGAGTAAACAGCCTGTTTCTCTGCTCAGTTACTGTTCAGACGGTGTATGTGCAGCAGCCAGTACTGTTTTATGACCGGCCAGTTCAGATGTGCTGCCCTTCCTGTAACCAGATGATAGTGACACGTCTCTCGTACGACTCAGGAGCTTTGACCTGGCTGTCCTGTGGTGGCCTCTGCCTGCTGGGGTAGGTCAACTCTGATTTGCACTTTTACCTTGACCTTTTACAGTTCTATTGTGTAATGGAGCTCTCAGCTTTGCTTTCTCTGTCTGGGACCTGAGCCTTCGTGGTTTAGTTAGCCTACATCTGTGTCCTACAGGACCTTAAAGCAGTTCTGGAACATACAGTAATGGACTCCATAGCCACGTGTGTTCTTTCTAAAGCTTGTGGCACCAGTTTTACTGATGGCTTTTGGACAAAATACATTTTAGCTTCTTGTGTATATAAAAAGTGTAAAGCAGTATTTTTCTCTTTCTTTGCCTTTGCAGGTGTATAGCAGGCTGCTGCTTAATTCCCTTCTGCATTGATGCCCTAAAGGATGTGGATCATACCTGTCCAAAATGCAGTGCTCTTCTTGGTTCTTACAAACGTTTATAGGCAGTGTTTGAACACTGATGGATGAAGTTGGTTAGTACCTCTACAAGCCCTCTCTGAAGCTTCATGGAGACTTCCTGTTTTTTCTGTGCATCCTGTCACTGGAAACCAATAAAAAGTAATGCTTATTGCTAGATGGTTTGAATATGCATTTGCTTGAGAGGAGTTTCACTTAGGTCTGTACAAAGCATACCTAATCTGTATGGACCACTCAGTCCAGCACCAGTGGAGAGCAATGGAGTGTTTCCTTTTTTGCTTTATACAAAACAGGTTGGTGATGTTCTTCAGTTAATCTTGTCTCAGTCATGTTGCACATTGTGCTTGCATTCAGACTGTAAGGTCTCAGCACAGAACAAGAGGAGGACGTGTATGGAGAACTATTTAGGCTCATGCTTTGGCAGCAGCACTGTTTACAAACCAGCAGGGAGTTGCCTCAGAGACAGGTGCTCCTCTTTGAAAAAATAAATGGTTTGTTGTCATCTTTTTATGAGCACTAGAACTCACTTTAAAACTTTTTTAGCTGGAGGAGAACCAAACTGAAAGGCTTCTTCCTTCTTGGAGGCAGCTTTTCCAAATGGACAACTCAGGTTATTGTGCAAAATAGTGACTGAATCTAGTATCTGAATTTTCGTGACAGTTTGAAGTCTAGTCATATATCTAATCTGAAGATGTTCATACAGAGGATATTTGCTCAGTGTTTTTTGTTTGATTGGGGGTTTTCTTACTGCTGATTGAAAGTCTGTGAAGTGTTCTCTTCACCCCAGTGGAAATGCCCAGAGAGCCTTGATTAGAACATTGGAAAACTTCCTTGTACATTTACGTAAGCCAGTTGATCGATCATAAACAAACCTCAGCCTTATCTGAAGGCTTGAATTCCACCTGAAACACATAAATAAAACACCTGGTCTTTCAGTTGTTGATCTGCTTGTTAATTATTATTTCTTTATTAAGAAGGTAAAATGTTTACGGAGTTTCTCTGATTTTTCTAAATTAAATGAAAAATGAGTTTTGCTTTTAGAAGCTTAAGCTGGATGTGCTTATTTAAGATGATAATCACAAAAAATTAGGGAATGAGGCTCTGAAGGTTTAAGTAATTTCTGTGTCATAAGGAACTTGATCAAACAACATCTTGATGCATATCACAGAATCAGAATCACGGAATCAACTGGGTTGGAAAAAGACCTTTGAGATCATCGTGTCCGACCTGTATCCCAATGCCTCCTTATCAACCAGACCATGGCGCTGAGTGCCACACCCAATCTTTTCTTAAATACCTCCAGGGATGGTGACTCCACCATCTCCCTGGGCAGCCCATTCCAATGTCTAATCACCCTTTCTGTAAAAATCTTCCTAATGTCCAACCTAAATGATACCTGTCCAGAAAAGGCAGACAGGTGTTTAAGCAGGGCTATGTTGGTAACATTGTATTAATGTCTGTAAAAGTAAAAAGCTAAAATAAATACAAATAAAAAATACTGCATTTACTGTTCTTGCCAAATGTGCCTTCTGTAAGTATTTGGTATAAGTTAGTTTTTCAAAAGTTTTTCAACACTTTGTGTTTGAAATCCATTAATTTTGTAGATCATGTACAATCTCTAGGCTTGGTCTTAATTAGGTTTTGTAAACTGCTGCTGCTTGTGAGTCAGTCTGCAAGTGATTTAAGAGCTTCCTTGTGCATTTGGAAAAGGTTTCTGGTCTCCTCATACCATAAGAATTTACATCAGCAGCTACTAACTGGCAAGAGAATGATGGAGATAAAAAGCTGGTAGTTTCGTAGCTTTCCATGTTGCTGATGTGGTACCAGCATGTGCTTTTGTCTGCTGGTGCACCACCAAAGTGCTCTCTCTGTTCTTGAAGGGTCTGGGTGATGCTGCAGTGAATTTTCTGTTCTGGTGACATGAGCAAGTCCTGTGCCTTACTGGGAAGCAAAATTCCCCCACTGGGTGTCACAGAAAATGTGCTTCTTGTCAGTTTATTGTCAGAGCAAGACAGGAAGAAGCAATGAAGCTCACAGCATTTCCAAACTTGGGATTTGCTTGCGTGGTGGGGAGGATTTTTAATTCTTTTAGTACCCTGTCGGCCTGGTCTGGATAGTCCTGCCATATATTCATTTGGTGAGTCTTCCAGTTGTTATTCCCTTAGCTCCCCTTTTCTTTCCAAAGTGATGGTTGGAAAATCTGAGGTGGTGGCACCAGAATGCAAAACACTGACCAAAAGTGTTTGTTTTGATTTATGTGCACAGTCTTTAAGGTCCATGTATGGATTGAGAATAGGACACACAATGTTGGCAGCTCTTCCTTCTAATTCAGCATTCTGCAAAGCTTTCTGCTGCCCCTTCTATAGTTGTATTTCCTTAAACACAAAGCCAGTGTTTGTTCTCTTGTGTATGGAATGATCTACAGACTGTGCCAAAGTAACCTTTGTTAAACCTGCCTTGGACAAACAAATGCAGGATATAACTTGCTTTGTGTGAAAGCGCTTTGTGTTTGATTATGTTGAAATTACTGTTTGTTTTTAAAACTGACTCTATTTAAAATAAAAACTTTGTCTTTCCTATCTAATGCTTGTAATTGGAAAATTATAATATTTGGAATGTTTCCAAACACGTGGATGGCTGAAATGTTAAGTGAAGAAAAGTAATTACAGGGAGAAATTTTTCGGAGTCTCACCTGAGCCAAGTCTCTGATAAATGGCATTGTCTGCCTTGCAGACCAGCTGTCACAGAGCCACACTGAAAATGTGTTGTTTTCCTGCAACTCAGGTACTATAAATATTTTTTCACTTAAAACTGTTGGGTAAAACTTTCACTTGCAATGCAACTAAACAAACACATATAAATATGGCTCCACATTCACATACCACAAATCACTAGAGAAAATAGCTATCAAATATTGCTGTATTCAGTGGGAAAGGATCCCTTTTAATCATGTGAGAATACCTTACTTCCTTTTAGTGTCTAAATTTTTGTTTGGTTGGTTTTTTTGAGGTGCAGAAAGAACAAGAAGGCAAGGTTAGTACCTCAGACAAGTTTGTTCTAATGCATTGATATTTATTATTTTTATTAAGGAACTTTGGGTTATTTTGGTAGTGAATGTTGTATGAATAGTTTTTCCTTGGTAGTAGATGCAGAAGGAACAATGCTGACTTTATGGGCTCAAGCTATTTTCACCTAAGGAAGGAGCATAGGCCATCTGAAATCCTCCAGCCTCACATTACAAATTCAGGTAAACCCTTCCCTACCTCCATGTTCATGAGCCTTCCAGGGTGACCTTGCCTTCTGTCACACTTTGACAGTGTTCTTTTCATTAGGCTTCTATTTTTAATAGACAGAACTTACACATTTTGAAACTCTGATGAGGCTTGAGCCAGAATGAAATAAAACTTGTTTTGTCATGCAAAGAGGATCCAAAACAAAAGTTGTTAAAACAAGTAAAAGGCAGCTGATAGCCTTGCAAAAGGGAGTTGTTAAGCAAGTTCAGAGTGGTTTCAAGAAGGTGCTATTTATTGCAGTGTTTGTGAAAGCACTTTTGGAAGTCTAACCACAGGGGTTTTTTTTTTAAAGAAATGTTTTGTCTATTCAAACCTAGTTAATTATTATTCATAACTGAGCAGCAGGAGGTCAGTAATGGAGTATACAAAAATGTCATCCTAGGAGTAAAAACTAAGTACAAGTCCTGTGACAAAGGTGTCAAGTTTTTGTAGTTCAGGTGATTGTATTTTATAGCAAGTTAACCTTTGTGTTCCATTTGCGTCATAACATCCTGCTATGTGATACAAACTTACTGTCTTTAGGATGACTTTCAATGTATTTTTTCAATGTGAGATGAATACTCTCAGATATGATATGCTGGGTGTGAATCCAGTATAGAAATAAATTTGCCAATGAGCATCTTAGTACTTTTTCAAACCAGGACACCAAAAGGTGCATGTGAAACCTACTGATTTCAAAGGAAGTGCTTCTTATTACCACTTAAAATTGAATATTGTTATCTTTAAGAACTTGAAAATTTAATGTGTGAAGAGGTGGTTGTGTGGTCTGGAGGTGCTGAAACTAGTTGTGCCCAAGCTGAGAATAAACTGAGTGAGTAGGTGGCTTTTTGAAAGTCCTTTTGTGATTGGTTGTTTTGCTTCATGCTACAGCTTTGTCTTTGTAAACAAAAAAGTACCCCCAAAAAGCAGCTTCAGTGAGCTCCAGAGGGCCATTACATTAACAGGGTGTATGACACTGCTCTAGGACTTAAAGCCATGGTGCACCTGAATGTGACAGCAAGGGGTTCACAAAAGCATTAGCGGGGGGAGAAAAAGACAAACCCGAAGCAATTTCCATTTCTTGCTCCCCACAGCCTCTGAAGCACCGTCTCGTGGTGCTACTCTGAGTGCTCTGTGTCTTGGTAACTAGTACAGAAGTTACCTCAGGCTCGTGCCTCGTAAAAAGCTTTTATTGTTCACAAAGTAGCACTGAAGATTTGTTTTACGCTAGGATAACAGAATCATAGAATCACTAAGGTTGTAAAAGATCATTGAGTCCAGCCATCAACCTGCCAGGTTCACCTTTCAACCACGTCCCTAAGCACCACATGTAGGTGTTTTCTGAATGCTTCCAGGGGTGGTGATTGCACCACTTCCCTGGAGAGCCTGTTCCAATGCCTGACCACTCTCTCAGGCAGTTCAGAGGGAAGGTCCCTCCGGAGACTCCTCTTCTCCAGGCTGAGGCCCCCCAGCTCCCTCAGCTGTTGCTGTGCAGGTTTGATGAGGGGCTCCATTGCACGTCTCTGGTCACGCTGCTGCAGCTCAATGTCCTTCTCGTCGCGAGGCGCCCAAGACTGGACACCGGACTGGAGGTGCGGCCCCATCACCCCGTTTCCCCGCAGCCATCGCTGACCCTTTCTCTCTGCCCGCCCTCTCCCCGGCCGTGCCGCGGGTTCCCCGGCTGCCCCTCGGCGCCCGGAGGCCGAGTTTGGGGCCGGTCCGCCGGGGAGCGGCCGCCGCCACCACAGCCCTGGGCCGGACAGGTGGCCCCTCCATCGTTTAATTTCCGCTGGGAAAACACCCTGGAAAGCGTCGGTGCCTCGCAGCGCTTTCATGGCGTTTTCCCCAGAGATGCGGCGCATTCGGGCCGCTGTGCCCGGAACGCTGCCCCGGGAGATGCCCGGTGCTGTGAGTGGCCCTCCGGGAGATGCCCAGTGCTGTGAGGGGAGCTCCAGGCGGTGCCCGGTGCAGTGAGGGGCCCTCCGGGAGATGCCCAGTGCTGTGAGGGGCGCTCCGGGAGGTGCCCGGTGCTGCGAGGGGCGCTCCGGGAGGTGCTCGGGGCGGAGAAGGGGGCTC
>VWZT01013973.1:417101-502673 GCA_013397055.1 Pachycephala philippinensis
TTGCTCGGTGGTGAGAGGGGTGCTCGGGGCGGTGCCCGGTGCTGCGAGGGGCGCTCCGGGAGATGCTCGGTGCTGTGAGGGCTCCCCGGCCGCGGGCCCCAGGCGGTGCCCGGTGCTGTGAGGGGCGCTCCGGGAGATGCTCGGTGCTGAGAAGGGGGCTCTGGGCGGTGCCCGGTGCTGTGAGGGGCGCTCCGGGAGATGCTCGGTGCTGAGAAGGGGGCTCTGGGCGGTGCCCGGTGCTGTGACGGCTCCGCGGGCTCGAGTCGGGCCCGTGACCGGGCAGAGCTCCCGGACACGGATGGCTGCGAGCACAGAGGGGCAGAAGGGCGGCGAGCACGCAGGTGGGTGTGGAACCCTGGCCAAGGGCACTTCCCTCCTGTCTTCGGCTGTTAGGGCTGAACGTCAGTGTTAGGATAATATTAACTTAATATTATTTGTGGGGCCTATACAAAGCAGACTTCGACAGTTTGTAAAAGCTCAGGCTTTCTCGGCAGTACTGGCGAACAGTTCTCAGGTGTCCATGGACAGGCTTACCCTGTTGTGTGACAGATGGTAATTTTTATTAAATTCATTTTCCAAACTTGAGTACAGTCTCCATTAAAATGGATGAATACTTTTCTGAGACTTACAGCCAGTGTGGGTCTCTTGTGTGTCATTAAACCAGTGTGTTTGCAGCACATGTGCCAGATTTTCTTCAGTATTTTAAGATTATCTAGGACAGCAATGTGCTGGAAATTTCTCTTCGGGAGGTTCTTTTTCTGCCTCTTTTAGGAGTGGTGTTTTGATTTTTTAGAAAAAGATCATCTAGTGTGAGGTAGGAAAAAATGCTTACAAGATGTCGAATCTTGGGCAATATCCTGCACTTGCCAACCACTACATGAGGGAAGCACATGAGTCAAGTGCACAGGACACTATGTGTCATATTTTAGCTTAAACGTTTGGCTTCAGTGTGCATTTAAGACCTAAATGCTATCCAGGCATTTAATTCCATATTTAGAAGTTTCAATGAAAACTTCCCCAAATCTGTGCTATGCTGAAAACAGCTGTTTTGCTAAAATATTTTTAGCAAAAAAAGCCCTAGAGTTTTGTTCATTAATTTCTTTGGTTTTGGGTCTATGAAATTGTCAAGATTCAATCAAGCTCAGATTTATAAATTCTTGAGTGTGCTCATATTCCTACCATAAGATATTTTTCTTCTTTTTTATTAGTATAGTTTCTTCCCTAAGAAATGGGAAGCCACAAAGCTAAAACTTGAGATTAAAATGCAGATTTGATTATTTTAGAAAGTCTAAATTACACTCTGGTCCACTTGAACCAGTGTCATGATAAAGCAGAAATTCTGTCTAATTCCAGAGCTGACGTTCCTACTGACTTTGGTGTAAGTTTGATGCTTTAATTTTTTTTTTTAATAGCTGTGTGAAATATGTTGAAAAATATTATATAAACAGTTAAAAGTCAGACTGGTGTAGAAACTGGGCAATAGTAGTGATTGAAGAAAAGAATTGTCACAATATATAAATTTTCTGGTAAATTCATCATGTTTATATGTTCCTGCCCAGCTATTAACTTTCCCGCTTCTATCCACATTGCTGATAGTAGATCAAGAGCTAAATGATTTCTTACACAGAGTACATACTATGCCCAGATGAACTGTCCTCTTAAATGAAAAATTAGAATGAGTACCAGACTGAGTAGCTCAGCAGAGTAAAAACAGCAAACTCAGCAAGTAATTTTCCACAAAGAAATCTCTGAAGCAGTTTCAAAATTAGAATATTATGAAAAATCACTGTGCAGGCAGAAGGAGGCTTTCTCAGTTACTGCTTTGGGTTGGTTCTAGGAAATTTGAGCTGCTGTATGAAATATGTAGGTTTGGGGTGTTTTCTTTAATTCAGTTTCAAACCTGGACTGACTCCGAGTTTGGGATTTGGTAGGTCAGGGATTTTGATAGAGGGGTCCATTTACATCATGGAGTATTTTACTAACTCTTTAGACTGGAATTGCTCTCTCTCACCTTCTTTAGTAATGGATGTTTGCAAACGTGAGAAGCTGCTTTCCCTTTAACATTTGTAAGCATTTCGTGAGCAAATGTTATGTGATGGAGGAAGTAAGTTCAAGAAAGAGGCTGGAGCAGCGCAAACCTAATGGGGGAGAGCAGTACCAGTGACTGGGATTGTTATCTAAATTCCTACTTGTGACTCTTGTTTGGAGTAAACAGCAGCTCAGGCTAGACCAGCCAGCTTGCAGCGGGAGGGAAGAGATATTTGCCTGCCCACGCAGCTTCCCTGGGGAGGTGTTGGCACACAGGAACAGCTCAGTTGTGGCCATGGCTCCGTGCTGTGAGTGAGCATCCATTCTGTTATGTGTGAACACTAAACATGGGCTCAGTCTGCATGGGAAGTGTGGGAAGAGCCCTGGGCCTGCATGAGGGGTCCGTAAATTTGGTGAATCCTGGAAGGCCTGTGTCTGATGTGTTGTACAAACCTGATTGGTACCAAAAGGACGGTGGTTTAGTGGTTTTTTGTCTTATTCACACACAATTTCACCCATTTGAGGTTTGGGACTTTGGTTGGTGGGATGAGCTGCCTCCCGTGAACTTGCTTGCTCCCAATGGAAACACCTTACCTTTAGTCCCAAAGCTTTGGCTTTCATCCTGTGTGCTTTTTGGTTGATTAATCATTAATGAATGATTGTTAGGGTGACTTGTACATTTATTTATTTATTTTAAACTCACTTCATGGGAATGTTCTGAGCATTTGCTCTGTTGTGATGCCATATACCTAATTTATTTTCCTTGCAGTTTTGTGGGATTTCTAATAGGTTAACTTCTCTTTCTCTTCTTCTGCAAAAAGGCTGAAATGCTGTTGGAGATGGGGTCAGTGGTTATGTGTGTGTCTGTCTCTCCCCCTTACTACAACCTCCCCCTCCCCTCTGCAGGCTGCCCTGCCAGAGCCCCTCCTCTGGCTGGAAGAGGGGAGTTGAAATAGTGAGCTCCTGCTTTGTGAAGGAAATTTTCTTTCAGTGCCTTGCTCAGAGGTGCCTTTGAGAGCAGAACTGATGTGTTTCTGTTAACTTCTGGTCTGAGGAGGTGATTTCGATGGCCACGGGGTTGCTCGCCATCATTTTACTCTGTGCTGTTGTGGCAGAAGCTTCAGGGAGTAAGTAAAAGAAATTTTTCCTCTGCTAAGATTGATCTCTCTCAATGCAGAATACTTCTGCTAAGAAATGTTCTCACTAGCAAAACTTCACAGAATTGTATTACAGCTTGTAGGTTTGTTGTAATTATTGTAGCAGCTTTGTGTGGATTTTTAGTGCGGGGTAGCAGTTTGCTTTACTGAGCTCTTTGGGTGGTACTGGGCAGGTGGGAGAGCACCCTACCTGAAGAGGGGGCATTAAATAGTGCATCTTCCTTCAGCATTCTAGGGAAAGCAACAGAAACAGTGAGATTGTGTCAGTCAGTTAATTATTCTCACCTGAAAAGAATGTTAGTATCATGTTCAACATTGTGCTCAGTTTGGTATTTGGCAGATGAAGGATTTTGAAAAGTGCGAATGAATCATGAACTGTCACTAGTGGGGTCCTTTGTTACTCTTGTCAGCTGAAAAGGGAGAAGTGCATGCTGTTTCCACAACCAAAATAAATGATGGAAGAAAATTTAAAAAGAACAAACGAAGAGCAGAGACTCTAAATTTAGGCATCCTAATAAAGTTAACCAAGTGCCTGATTGTCCAGGCTGCTCAACCCACCACACTATCAGTCTGTGATAACCATGGTTATCACTTAGTTCTGAGCTCAGCATTCCAGTAACCACATGAGCCTTCTGATGATCCATAACAGATGAATTTTTCATGTTTGTCTTACCATACTTGTTTTAAGGGTCTTTAATAACTTGTATATGTTTTATGTATAGATAGGTATATTTATAAAAATTAATGGTCAAGTGATAATTCTCATATATTACATTACCTGGTCTCTCTGTGCTTGAAGGCTCTCTCATTTTTCAGATATTTTAGCACTAGATCAAGTTAGCTTGAAAATAACACGCTATTCGTAATTTTGAAAGGTAAAAATCTGAAGTTCCATACAGAGAATTAATTCTGCACACTAAAAAGGAACATTTGTTGGGAGGAGGTATAAATGTGGGGTAATATAAATGTAATTCTAGTCTCCAGAAACTTAAAATTTAACTTGGGAATAAAAAGGTATGTAAGCTTGAAGGGGGACTAAAGAAACAAACACTTTCTTGTTTTTGTTCCAAATCTAGTGAATTTCCTTCTTTCCTTCTCCTGATAATTTTGACATTAAAATAAAGGGATTAAGAGAAGGGAAAATATGCTTCAAGTAAATAATATAAATGTGGATTTTTTTAAAATGTTGTAAGTTGGCAAGAGCATTTCCTTCAGGCATAAAACATCCAAAAGCCCAGACGCAGAGTAGAGGCTCTCTTAACTTCTGTCTGCAGTGGGAGACAAAGCTGAGCAACACAGGGTGGTGTTAGTTACTGCTTCACAGGGAGGCTCATTAGCCTGTGGTACAGCATAGAGGTTGGGGTGGTTGTACTTACTATTGAATCTCTTGTGGGAGTTGCCATTATTGATAAATCTTTTTTCAAAGTAAGTTAGGGCTGAATGCTTTTAATACTAATTAAATAATGTAATACATGATTGTGTTTTCCAGCAGTGCTTTCAGTAACTGCTGCGTGTAATTCTGCCAGGTTTATTTAAGCTCATTCAGCATCACAGCATTAGAATGAAAGTCTTGCTAATTCAGTGTGCACAGACTGAAGAGAAGGAAAGGAGGCTCTGTATGAGCAGCCCCAGCTGTTTCCCCTGTTAATGCCAATGTGAATCTAAAGCAATTCCATCTGTGTAGGGTGTTCTGCATCCCCTTGAATTCACTGCCCTCCCAGTCAGTCTGAATGAAAGTCATGTTGGAGAACAGGCTCTCCAGTGTTAAAGGACATCTTAACCAATTGCCTCCATCGAGCTGTGATGTTTAAATGTTCCTTAACATCCTTCCTGCTGCTGGAAAGGCTTTTCTTGGGCAGTAAAGCTTGCTCTTGTTCTTTTTAAAATGGTGTTTAGGATTTCTTTTGAATGGCCATATGCAATAAAAATCATAGCCATGTAGAAATCTTCCTGACCTGCAATAAAATTTTAAAACTATGGATATGAAGAATGTGGTATATAAAATACGTATTTCTTTCTTGGATTCAGAACCTCTTTTCTAGTTTGCTTCATAGTCCATGGTATTGTTGAGTTTCCATACCTACATCAATAAATACACTAAGGTAGGTCATTCCTTCATGTATATGCTTGTGAGGTATAGATGAGGAAAGGGGCAAAAGCAAACTCTTGTCCCTGTATACTTGATAGAAAAACTCTCATGGATTGATTTATTTATCTGTTTTGAGGACTGTGCTTTGATTTCAGTAATTTCACTGAAATTTAGAAGCAGCAGGTCTGTGCTGAGCTGCACACAAATTTTCAGTGCTTTTCTGTTCTGTTACCTGTCATTGCAGGATCCTCAGAAAGTTTAAGTTATGGAGCTTCCTGTTTTGCAGACTGTCCAGGTGAGTAAAACAAGATTGTATTCAGGCTTTTTATATGATAAGGAAAGAGGAATTTGAAAACTTCCGCAGGGATGTTGTGTTCTGAGGAAGAATGATGCTAATGTCTGAGTATCAGCATTCACGGAAGTAGCAGAGAAGTTCCACTAAGGTTTACCAGGCCCACACCTGCCTGAAGTTTGCATTCTGTGAACTCTGAAAAACTCCTAAGCATTAGAGCTGAGCAAAGGACTGAGCCAGGGTGGGACTAAGCCCAGCCATGGGCGTGATGAGCACATCTATTTCATCTTGCTGTTGTGAAGGTCCTGCTTTGCTGCTCTCTGAAAGGTGTCAAAAGAACATCGTGCTGTAAATGCATTACATTCCTTTTCTGCCCTTGGAGATTTACTTCATGCCTTGAAGGAAATTGTGAGGTTGTGTGCTTGGGAGAGGGGGAAAGTCTTCTCACTCTCCCTACAGGAGCTATGGCCAGCGTGCAGGGTGCTTTCAGAAACCCATTTTTTTTAATTGTAAGCCCAAATGGGAAGGGAACAATCTGAATATCCAGCCCTTTTCTTAGTTGATTTCAGTGGCTAAAAGATTAAAAGGTAGGAAAAAGAATAGAGAGAAGGGGAAGTATAATAGGCTAACCCCTCCCCTCCCCGCCCTTTTTTTTTTGTTGTTTATTTCCTAGGACACAATGCATCCTACTTCCCCAAACGAGCTAGATACAGCTACAGGTATTCAGCAGTCACCAACACCTTCCTGCAGGGAAATACTTACAAAAGCAGTGGAATCTCTCTGGAGAGCACAGTGATTATTGAAGTACTGGGGAATTGCCAGATGGTTTTGAAAGTAAGTACTGTGATAATTGTCTGAGTGGTTGGGATGAGCTGAAGTGGAATCATATTTTTTTTCGGGATTATTGCTACATTTCAAACATTTGTTTTTCTTGTAATTAAAAGCCAGTTCAATTCTGGATCTCATAATTAGAGTTGCAGTATTGCTTTGATGCACCACAATTTGAAATTAGGTATTTGCTAGTTTTAAAAGGCAGATAAAGCCAGTAATTGTTTTCTTTTCTAAGTGGCACAACAGTTTCACTGTTCTGTTACATGTAGTGCAGAACTGGAGATAAAGCCAGTCCTTGAAAGGAACTTGGTTTATTTTAAAGCACTTCTATATCTGTAGCAATTTAAAAACAACAAGCATTTTAAAGAGAACTTGAGAAACTTGTATGATGTGCTGGATTGGTGCCATTCCTAGCCCAGTGTAAAATTCAGTCTTGTAACACTCCATTCATCATGACAGGAGATCTGTCTCTCAGTGACAAGAGCAACAGGGCAGTTTCAAATTGCAGAGCTTCTCCTGGGGTGAGCCCTGTGGTAGGCCGTATGGAGAACGACAGTACTTTAGAACTACAGGGGCAGCAGGGAAAATAAACTTCTCAGCTGCCTGGGTTTTCCTTCGGGTTAACAGAGGGGATAATTCATTGGCTTTGCTGGGGTTGTTGACATGTGTCTACTAAATACACGTATACATGAGGCCAACAAAGAATAGCATAGTTACCCTTGTCCCAGGACATGGATAAAAATTAACTGGTCAGTGGTTTGACAATGAAAGAAATATAATAGTGCTGTATAACATCTGTTTAATAGTGAGTGAAACTTCTTCGTAGAATAAATTTCTGGAAACTGCCTCAGATATGCCACCTGAAGATGGGGCTAATGCAGTTCTGTTGCAACACTGAGCCTTTGTTCGTGGTCTGTGACATTCTGTGTAGATATCCTGATGTGATAAAATCCACAAGTTCCTCTTGACGATGAAATACCTATAATCTTTGCTTCTAGGTGCAAGATGTGCAGATCAAGAAAAGTTTTGCATCCAGAGAGGAGTCTCTGAAGGAAACAGACAATCTAAGGTAGAAAACTTTCTAATCTGGTCTGGTTTTTGAGTTTTTTTGAAGCTATATGGCTTAGCAGCAGCTTGGCTGGACGTTGTTCACTCTGCTTCATACTCTGTTTAGTTTTNGCAAGGATCCAGATACAAGCACCATAAGCAAAAATGAGAGGTATTTGGTCCAAACAGGTTTTTCTTCAACCTAATTTTCATCCCTTTGTATGTAAAACCATTTGGACAGTAGACAGTTCAAATTATTCTGGGTACTCATCACCAGGCCTCTAGCAGCACATATGGATCACAGCTCTCAGAGCTGCAGATGTTACTTCTACTGGATCTTGAGTTTTGCAGTACATTTCAGAATTTCTTGGTTTGGAAGATTCTTATAAGGCAAAACGTTGTGGTTTTTTCTTCCAGGATATTTAAATTGCATTTATTTGTCCAATGAGATTTTCTTCCTTTTATGTTTTTGGGTTAAGTAGTTCATTCATAACATATGTCAGTGTGTTTCTCACTGACTTGCCAAGGTATAGTCTCCAGTGTAGATGGCTATACAAAAAGATCTCCTCAAACTGTGGAAGTCTGGCATTTTCCCAGAGAGCTGATGCTTCTTGTGTCATCAAAAAAAAAGCAGTTCTGTTGTCTGATTAAGCTCAGCCTTGTAATCTTCCTCTTTGTCCTGCCACTTGGATTCTCAGCCTTTAAACAACACTGAGAGCTGAGGTAATTGACTCAATTCAAAGGGTCAAAAAGAGCAAGCTTGGAGTAAATGCATTGCTTTTTATATTCATCAGGAAGAACTTTGTATTCTCTCTATGGGCAGTGGTATCAGAGTTCAAATGAGTGTACAGGCACATCTTCTGTGAAGTTATCTGCAGGATTTTTGTAGCAGTAAGAGCAGTTGTGTATTGTTCTTTGCAGAGAAGCCAAAAAAGAGAGGTAGCAAAGAAAGCATTCAGTGAAGCTTGGCTATTCAAAATAATTATTCAGACAAGTAAGCCTTATTAGCATTTGCCTCAGCCTATTGTGAATATACAGTAGTCTAGTTTGTCCTCTGAACATGCATGTAATTTCCACAGATAGTAGCAAAAACAGGCACAGTTGCCTAGGAGTTCAGAAACCCTTATCCTATATGCCCAGTCTCTCCTGGAAGGACTTTATCCAGATGTTGATGTGTAAAAATTTTATCTCTTACTTTGTGACCTGATTGATTAGGTGAATAGTTAGCTCCCCAGTTAATGTGCAGATGAACTGTCTTAGCTCCCTGTGGGAGCTGGCCACTGGGCTACTACAGAATTCTTTATTTGAATGGTTTATTTTTCCCCATATAGAGGGAAAATACATGATTAAAGTATGTTATATTAGGAGCAAAAATCAATGTTAAAAAGTGATCTCTTGGAAAGGTATTAAACACTGTTCTCTCAATCTGGGATAGCAAAAGCAATTAGGAAGTGTACTGACAGCAGAGATGGGGAATAAGTTTGGGATAGAGCCCAAGTATGCAAACCTAGCAGAGCAGGAAGATATGGGTTAATTGGAAAGCAGTTGTTCTGTGCATCACAGCTTAAGAGGCCTGATGCAGTTACTTTGCAATTCTTTGCAATTCTTTAGACATGCTAAAGGTACCCTGAATCATAAAATGGAATTTCTCTCTTAATTAAACAGGAATCATTGCCATTAAGTACACTTGTAAATAATCTGCCAGGACTGCTTTTATTAAGTGTTACAGTTATGTTAAGGATGCTGTGATTATCTTGAGAGGATTTGTTTTTAGGGTTTTACAGGGTTTTTTTAAAGACTCCTTGGGTCAGGGTGAATTTATAAAGAATAGAGGTTTACTATAAAGAATGGAGATACAGACTGAGATTCATTGTGGAGGAGCAGCTTTGTTGAGGAAAATCTGAGTCTAATGTCATAAATTGACTTGCACTCTTTGAAGCAAGAAATGATAAACTCTTTTATTGCAGGGAAATACTAGAACAGCATCCTCTTCATTTTTCTTTCCATGATGGGAAAGTTCTGAAGCTCTGTCCTGTGAGGAGTGAACAGAGCTGGGCACTGAACATCAAGCGAGGCATTCTCAGTGTCCTGCAGACAGTGCAAAAATTCTCTGCTGATGCTGTCGTTGAGGAGGTGAGACTGTCAGTCATGCTCTGAGGTGACTCTTAGCTCTTTATACATGTTAAGTCCATTCCATTTGTAAATAAATAAAGGTTTTTGCCACTTGGTTTAGCTGACAGTGGTAGTCATCTGATTGCTTTTTGTAGTGAATGTTCTAAAATTATCTGTAACTTTCATTCTTGTTGAGGCTTGGAATCCACTACTTGGTTACCTGACTCCTAGTGCTAGGGCTTTACCTGTTCTCTGGAGAAAATACAGTATTCATAATTCATTATTATTTTTTGTTACATTTTTTCATTAATTTCGGGAAGTTTTAAGATCAGGCTTCTCAGAGCTCTTTGCAATTATTTCAGTTAAGCTCAATTTCTGCTGTGTAACACTGAAACCACAGTCCAGCATACCCTGTCACCTGTGTGTTTGCATGGGTGCTGCTGACACACCTCAGGGGCTGCAGTTCTCTTGTGAAGAGCTATCTCTAAACTGACCTTCAGCATGATGTGCACTGCCTCATTCTCAGGCTACTGTTGCATGTCAGTGCTTAAAGAGATGTTCTGCAGTAGGGCGTGGCACACCCATAGGTAGTTGCAGTTACTCTGCCTGGTAATGCTCTTCTGAATTAATGCTTCCCCTCATGCCCACAAAATCTTAAATGAAAAAGCATATGTCTGTAAATTATCTGGTTCAGAATAACACAGTAAAATTACACAAACCAGCACACCCTGGCTACTATAAAATTTGACGAAGGTCTTTAAAATTATTTGCCTTTTCATGGCTTTTGTGGCAAAGCCAGTGTTCTGCAAGGGAGAATTTAGGTGTCTGTTGTTATTACAGGAAAAGTAATTATTAAAACTAATTGCAATAACCTGTCCGATCTCCCTGTATTGTATGAGTGCCTGTGTGGTTCAACAGTGTATATTTGTTACCAGATGGATGTCCTGGGAATATGCCCAACGAGGTATCAGCAAAAGGGGCCCATTCTTGTAAAGACAAGGGACTTAAACCTCTGCTCCCATCGCTCTTCTGGTCTGACGTCTGTGCAGTCAGTTGTTCTTCCTCATGTGGCGGTAAGTTTTGGGGAATGACACTGACTCTTCCACAGGGCCTTTTGACTTATTTGAAGAGTGCGTCTGCCCAAACTTGAGTTCTTAGCAAAGAAATGGTGACTATTATTCTCCCTGTAATGTCTGTTATTCACAGAATATGTTTTAATGCAAATATTTGTTGTAGTTGATGAATGTTATAGTACAAATGCAAGAGGTTTTTAGGCACCTGGATTAAACTCATTAAAATATGTTATAGAGGTAAACTGAAAGTAGACTGTGGAAAGGAGGGATAGAGAGATGTAAGCAAAAATACATGAGAAAAAGAAAGTTATTTGTAGAAAACTTTGGAAAGATAGAAGTTTTCTAAATGCCAGACTTACAGCTTTCCACTGTTGACAGCAAATACAGTCCATGTTTGTATCTTGTGCTATTTTTATTAGGTGAATATTACCTGTTTCTTGTCTTGTACTAGATAGTTGTAATTTTGGCTTTTTTCTACTTCGCTTACCTAAAAGATCTGATTAACATTGAGGCTTTGTGAACTGAAATGAATTGACACCATTTGATGCTGACAGTTAATAGCAATTGTTTTCCAGTGATGAAAAACTAGGCTAAAATAAGGAGTGCATTAACCTCCACAGGCTGGGCACTGTCAGAGGTGTAGACAAGAGACTTCCAACTGTCCCAGAACTGGAATCCTCTGTGAAGTTGGGAGAGAAAGGATTGGGTAGTCTGACATAGGTCATCAAGAATCTTCCTGAAGTATCTGTTCTTCTCAGTCTGAACAGCAGATCCTGTATTCCCAGCTGGAATGTGTTCAGAGCATTAAGGATGGAGTCCTGGAGGAGGCCAAATGTACCGAGTCCGACCGCGTGACGCTGCTCCCTCACCAGGGCAGCGGGGCAGAGACACAGACCCAGTCTGCACTCAAACTCTTGCAAGTGCAAACAGAGACACTCTACAATAAAGGTAACTATGTTTCTGCTGAAGTAAAGCAAATTTATTTCCTAGAAAAATACTGTGGCTTTTTCTTGCCTGTGAGAATTCTTTGCACCCATGGTTTGCACCTTTAATGTATCAAACTGTTTTAAAGTGGGTGTTTTTACAGGCTGGGCTGGGCTGTCGCTTCTTTGAGATCTTGGGCCTGCCATAACAAAACTGTGTGGATCTTTAAAACTGGGTGGGTCTCCAAAAATGATGATCCATAATGGCCAGCTCCTGTTTATCTACTTTACACACCTAGTGCCCTTGTATGCAGAGCATCAGCCTTCCCATGTCTGTGGACAATTCCTACTTTTTATACAAATGGAGCCTAAATAATTGCAAATCCTAATGGAACTAAGGACATGCCATGTCTGAGAACTGTTTCAGTTTTCTCTCCCTCTTTGCTCTGTGTGTTTCCCCTTAGGAAAATGATTTTACTGAAGTCAACAGGTGGCTTGCCTGAGGAATGATTTCAACGTTGAACTCTAAATGTTGAGAAACATTTTTTTTTTTTTGTCTGTTTCTAAATAGTTGTTTGGTTCTTTTTTTAAAGGAACCCCCAAATTTCCAGGACACTTTGTTTATAATTATACCAACATAAGATGATAGGATTCTTCCTCAGGAAGAAGTTCAGAGCCAAGCCATTTATTTTTCTTGGCACCTAGATCTCCTGTTGATTTTTTGGGTGGTTGAAGTATGGGATGCGTGATTAGATGACTTTGGAAAAGGGAGTGAATGTGAAGTAGCAGAGACATATGGATGGAAAATAGGGCTTTTTTCATGTGTATCTTTGTCTTGTTTCTGTGACTCTTTCTTTTGGCTCACGCTTGTCTTTAATCTGTTGTGATCTTAAATTCAAGCTGCCTGCAGGCATTAATATTTGTACCTTGGCTGTACTGAGCCTAGAGAGACTCCTACGGGGAGAAATAAAGCCTCAGAGAGAAACTTTCCCCTTGCATATAGGGTGAACCAGAGGAAATGGCCAGCAGCCACCAGAGATCTGATTTTTCCTTTATGTTCCTTTCTCCAGGGGACTCTGAGGATCTCTATGTGACCAACATTCTCTATGAAAGGGAGGTAACTAAGAGGGAGGTCACTGGGGGAGAAGCGACTGAACTGGTGTGGAAGCTTTGCTTAGCACACGGTGCGAGCTATGAGGTAAGCTGTACACACAGCCTCTGCTTCCTTGTGAGGCTCTTTGGGGGCTGAGAATTCTCCTGCACAGATAAGAGGTGACCAGGAGAGCAGGAACTTTGAAATATTGAGGCCTTCCATTGTTTTGGACATTTTAAAATGTGGAATTAGAGAAAATGGTTTGAAGTGTCGTTTTCTTATATAAACAGTAAATCACACCAAGGAGTCAAAACATCCTGTAGCCCCTGAATATTAGGCAAAAGCAATTTGAATTATAATCTAAATTAATCTATAAGAAAACATCCCAAGTTTTTGTTTTGCTGTGAAAAAACAAAAACATAGAAAGTATCTTGTTTGGGTTGTCACTGGCAGTTTTGATACTTTATTGTAAAACACCACTTGTACAGCTTGAGTGTGGGATACTACTCCTGGTAGTGCTGTTGTTTCCATGTTTATTGGAGTTCTGCTGTCCTTATATTGCCTCATCCCCTCAAAACAGTTTGCACATGAAACCCTTGCCTCTGGGTCTTGGCTGGCAGGTTCCCTGTGCTTCTGATGAACTCTGCTAATAACCATCATCTTTTCTGGGGGTGCTGCTTGGGTCCAGAGGGAATCTCTGCCCCCTAGACCATTTTCATTGGCGAAGGCTGCTAGGATAGGGTGGAATCTTCCAGTCATGTGGAACTGGCAGTGGCTTAAATACTTTTTATGATGACCATCATTTTAGATGAAGCTCTGCCTGTCTCCTTAACTCACTTGGGTCTTGTATTTTTTGTTGATACTGGCAGCAGCTGAATCAGTAATTGTCAGTGTGTTTGAAATGAAGATCCCTATCTCTGTGAAATTCAGAGGTTGTCAAGAACACCTATTATGTACAATACAGAAAGATCAACAGATGATGGTGCTTAACCACAGTTCACCCGGGATCAATAGAGGGCAAAGAGAGGACACTTCATATCCGATTATCCTTCAAATAGAGTGGTTCTTGCTAGTAGTGATGTTCCTACAGGGAAAAATAAGGAAAAAAAATGTCAATGTGAAAACGGAAGAACACACTCTTTAAGTCATTTTTGGTCAGGATATTACTAGAAAACAAGTATGGTCTAATGGGGAAGGCACTAACCAGGGCATTGGTGCCTCCATGAATTTGCCACTGATGAGTTTAATCAGCTCATTCCTGATATATTCCTTGTCCTCTGCTGTTCTTGTCTTGTTAGATTGTTTGTACTTTGGAGCAAGGTTATTTCCTGTGCAGAGGGGCTGAGATCTCTCCTGTAAATGCACATAGGTACAAGTGATGTTAACAGAAAGCTTCAGACCCAGCACAGAAGGCATTCACTCACCTTCCTTTGTTTAGATTAAGTCCCATGTCAAAGAACAGAAGCTCTGCCTATCTTTCCCCTGGGCTGGACACAGATACTGGGGGATGGAGTAGAGGATTTATGGGGACTGGAGAGAAATGCAGTGCTGGATTCCAGCTCTGCAGTGATATCCTGAGTGTGTTCACCTTTCTCTTAGCATCACCTGTGATTCATGAGCACAGGTGGGTGTTCATGTTTTGTGTGTGAGACTTCAGGGGAAGGCACAAGGTGGAGCAGGAGAAGTCACAGATGCTGAAGCCAGCACCTTTAGTCAGCTGTGATAAATTCCAGCTCCAGACCTTACTCCCAATCTGTTAAATGGTGATCACAGTCTGACCTGGTACCACAGCCTGACAAAGGCCTTGGCACCAGGCTGAGGAGAAAGCAGTGGGTGGCCTTTGTGGGTGTTGGAATATTTGGGCTAGACTTCTGTCTCTAAGTTATAAGCAGATCTGCCATTTCTTTTAGCTGCATGCTGTGGAGACTGGGGCTATGGAGGGCTAAGAGAGCCATATAATAATGTTTGGTGCTAATATAGAATAAAAGCAGCCTCTTTGGGAAGGATAATGCTTAATTCCATGTGGTTGTCAGTGTTACAGCAGTATGAAATGGTGTTTAGGCACAGGCTAGAGGGCCACATACTGCCTGGAAAACGTTGAAAAAATAAATTACTGCAGCAGACCTGAGAAACTTTCTCTAAATCCTACCTTCTGTGGAACGCCCATAATTCAGTGTCTTTGAAAGAATGGTAGATGATTTTTCTCAGTAACAGTGGGATGTCACTTCTGCCTCCAAAGAGGCCTACTGGCTTCATGTGTGGGAAATTTGTTTTGTAAATTGCTAAGATTAGCACAAGTGGCTGCTGTCTGTGCTGCTGTCTGTGCTGTTTAAAGAAAGAGAGGTGAATTATTCATCATGTGCCCATCCCAGCACAGGGTTTGATTGGTTGTCAACCATTTTCACTGTTTCAGGGTGTTCTTTCTGTGTGACAAGACATTTCAAAGAGAATCTTTATCATCCCCCATTTCAGCCAATGAAATGTCCTTTGGGCCAGGAAAGAAGTTATGGGAATGCCCACAGCGTTGCTTGGGAGACAGCTGCGCTGTTATGCGTGTATAGCTTGTTTGTCCCTTTATTGTTTGACTCTGAATGAGGTGAGATTATGCATTTCTTTCAGGACACAAAACCAAGAATAAATGGAAGGGAAAATCTCCAACTCCAGGGAAAACAGTGAGGGGATGAGAAAATGGAGGTGGAGACTGTGTCATTTCCAAGGAAGCAAAGTTGTTGTTTAATTTTCTAATGCTATTATGAGACAAGATTGAATTTCAATGTGGATGTAGATTAGCTAATGGACCATTAAGTGAACAAGCCGAATACTGACAAAGACTGGGAAAAGGGATGGGGAGAAGGGACCCTCTCTTGAGAGAGGCTGGAGAAAGCCTGTCACACCACTTCTGCTGGGGCTGCATTTCCAGTGACTGGCTGGGTTTTGGTGCTTGGTCAGTAACTCTGGTGAATGTGGCTGTGTATACACTAAGCAGTGTGGGCAAGAGTATGTCAGATTTGCTTTGCCTTGTTCCTGGACCCCAGTCTGACCCAAAAAAAGTTTACTTTCAGGGCACGATCTTTCATTTTTGGATTTTTTTTCCCCCTGGTAAAGCATTCTAATCGCTTGCTTCTACCTAGTTTCTTTTTTTAGGATATGGCAGGTCTGCAGGTAGAAGGAAAAGCAAGCTCCTATGTAGAATAAAAGCCAGGCTGTCTTATGTTTCTTTCAGAGGTGGGAACGGAAGTCAGATTTGAATGTAGTTTGTTATTATGATACTACAAATAGAGGAATTTGCAATGACAGCTCAATTCCAATGCAGCCCACCTTAAAAAATGAAAGCACCCCACCTGGTCAGACAGTTCATTCTAAAGCTTTATTATTAGAAAGTAAAAATAGCTGTTTCTCTGCAAAATTTTGCACGAAGTTATTAGATGGGAGCTTGTCTAGTCAGCATGTGTGAAGCAGAATGAAGTCAGTCTGCAGTCTAGAATTGTATCACCTGAAAGTACATCAGTGTGGCAGTTTTATCTTGAACTGTGCTGCAGGCTCCAGCTGATGGGCCACCAGGGCTCCTTGTGATGAGACCTGTGAGTCCCCAGCCCCCCAGTCAGACTGCCCAGAGTGGATTTGCCTGTGGAAAAATGCCCATAAGGCCCATGCTTTAGAAATGCTTTTAAAAAATTATATAAAACACAATTCTCTGAATATTTTCTAGACCATAAAATGTAGTCTGTTTCACTAGCTCCATAGTGTCCAGGTTTGTAATTTCTTTTTAAAATAGGCCGTAATCGTAATGATGGAATGGAATAGAAGGGAATGAATGTGGATCTATCTGAGTTTTAGCTATGGAATTATAAATATTAACAAAACTATTACATAGGTGGGGCTTCATGTACGAGAACAAATTTTAATTTGATGAAATAATGTATTATTTCTAAAAATAATACAAATCCCAAAAGAACAAAACCATAAACTGTATCTATGTTAGATCTGACAAATTACTCCCTCAGCCTATCAAACAAAACAGTAAGAAATTACTCAGACTTCTTACTGAAAGACAGCTTCTTGTTACTGAAAATGTCTTGGCAGTCTTAAAGTAAAATCAAATGCTGGCACTGGGTTATTCCGTGTTTTCATTGTTTTTTGGAGTAGCTCCTGGAAGGAAGGTCGGGAAGTCAAAGTGGGTCTCTCCCCAGACCTTTGGAAATATGACTTAGTGGAATTAGACTTTGTTTGCATGATTTTTACATGAAGAAAATTCTTTTCTTTGGAACCAGAAATTTAGTCCTATGTGTAAGCCTTTCACATCTGAGGTGAATAAAGCATTGAAGTGAATCTGACATGGACCATGTTTAAAACTTACACATTATAAAGTTTGATTAAAATGAACATACAAGATATTGTGTTGAACATTCTGGTAATTTTTCAAGTAATGAGACCTATCTTCTTTCTTGAGCTTTGAATCAGGTCTCAGAGGAGCACATCCATGTGCTGTACAGCCTTTAAAATACCAGGTAAAATAGCTGCTATATGATGTAGCAATTCCTCTTAGCCAGAGATAACAGCTCTTCTGCTTCAATGTTTCCAGCTAGTGCTGTGCTGCCTGCCACAGTTATCCTGGGCTTTTCTCCAGTAAGATGCAATAATTTCTCACAGCCCAAGGGTTCTCAAGTGAAACTTCTAAGTGTTGCCCAAACCTCAGTTAAATGATCTTTCGCAGAAACCTAAGATTAATATACAGTTAGCTTGATTATTGTTTCATTTGTGTCAAAGCCATGTCAGCAGTTCTGGTCATAAATCAGGATCTTGCTATACAAACTCAGAGAAGATTATGACTTTCTCTTCTGGATTGCAACCACAGTGTTACATTTTGGTTTATTATTCATTTGTATGCCAGTGGTGTGCGTGGTGGTCACTGAGCACTGTTGTCTGAGGGACTGACTGATATCCAAAGCAAAAGCCCTTCTCCATGCATGTTTGCAGTCTGGAGAGAAAAGCAAGTGAGGGAAGGAATGTAAGGACACAGGGAAGAAAGGAGGGTTTACTCTCAGGTTACATGATAAATCAATGGCAATGCCAGTATAACCTCTTGTGCTCTGTTCTCTGAAGCTGGTTTCTGCACAGCAGGAATATTACAGCTGTGGTTGTGCACTTACAGACTGCAGACCTGTTCATGACTCTCGTGTTCGAGCTTCGACATCTTTCTCTTGAGGCCTTAAGAGCACTATGGCAAAGATCTTCATTTAAGTGCAGAGACAACTGGTAAGGCTCCTTTAGTAATTGCATTCAAAAATATACAGGAAATAAATGTTTTGTGAATATTTAAAATAGTCAAATGTTTTGAATCTGTGCCCAAATCTTGGATTTAAATTTGGAGCATTTTAAAGGAATAATTTGTATTACAGATCTTGTTTATGTCGCAGAGGGATGATATGTTATGTACATGAATGAATGTTATGTACAAAATAGACTTTCTTGTCCCATACCTATTCCCACAGCCAGATTTCCTGTTTCCAAAGAAATGGGAATGGGAAACCTGAGTCATGGCTTGAATGGAAATCAGTTCTGCTGGTTTTAAGCTTTTGTTGCCATTTGTTATGAAAAAGCTTACCTGGATCTGTACCTTCAATGCCCTTAGCAGTCGTGGGGGAGAGGAGACAGATGTTAGGCTGGGAGTGTGGATGTGGTGGAGAGCTGCATCTTTCAGTAGCAGCTGGATCTCAGGATGGTTCATACCAATTGTAGAACTGTGGCTTTAAAGATCAAGGCCCTACTCCTCTGCAGTCAAGAATAGTTCTGATTCAATGGTTTGAGACTATCAGAAATACTAATCCAGTATTATTAAAATCAGTACTAAATTTTTTCCCTTCACAAAATTGAAAACAATGAAACAAGTCTTTTACTTGGTTTCAGTACAAAATGTTATCAGCCTGTTTGAAAATAATTTAATGCCAGGTCTTATGTCTTCAACAATATATTTAGCTTTACATGATGCAAAAGGGGCAAATTTTGTTTTGGGTTAGGTTTATTCTCATCCTTTGACAAATAGTCATGCTAATATTCTTCAGTATTAGACATCTGCCTGTTTTATATTAACTTTAGACTAATTTTACTCAGAACATGGTTATTAAATTTAGGAGTGAAAAAGAATCCCATGTAGACTACTCTGTGATGCTTTTACCCCATTTAGTTTAACTGCTTTCTAGTTCACGCAAAAGTGTCCTTCCATCAGTATAGGAGGCAGGTACAGAATATTTACAGAGCGACTCTTAAGAGCTGGAATGTGTATTGTCTGTCATGCTGGTGTAAGCTTTCCCCTTAGATAAGGTCTAAAAAAGCACAGGAAGTAAAAGCTAGTCAGTTCAGTTTTAATATTTTAATTTGTTACTGGTGTTACAGGTGAAATGAAAGGAAAAAAGCACCTTAATGAAAAATCAGGGTTTTAAGGTACCTCAGTCATTAGAAATCAAACATGAGATATGATGTGGCTTGATTTTCAGAGAAAGCAACTGAATATTTTCTTGAAGATCTGGTTAGATACAGTTCTTGAAACACCAGTGCACTTCCATCACATCCTGGCTGAGGCATATTTCCATAAGGCCACTAAACCAAAAGATAATACCGATTTCTGTGGAATCTGGCATTTGCTAAGCCACTGGACTTCTATTTACTTTGAAAGAAGCCCAGCATCAATGTGTTTGTTATGTGATTCTTGAGTATTTTGGTCATTTTGGATTTGCTGTACTTTTTTCTTGTGTTACAGGCAACCATTAATAGATGCTCTCCCATCTTGTGCTACAGAGCCATGTGTTGTCCTAATGAAAGACCTCATAGCTTCTGGAGAAGTTGAGGAAGACAAAGTAGAATATTTTTTCTGGTCATTTGCATTCATTTCTAATCCTACCTCAGGCATGATTGAATCTCTTGCTGTGAGTGGATGTTGCTTTTTCTCTTTTAATTTGTAATGAACGTAGGTGGCTCATAATTTTTGTGTTTCACAGTAACAGTCTTTTTCTGTTTGTAAAAAACAGATTTATACAAAGCTCTGTCCAGGTAATTTTGTTGAGATTGAGTTTTAGTATGTAAATACTTTGATACATTTATTATCTGTAGTATGTTACAATAGTCATTCTCATTACTTTTCTGAAACACCTTGTTCTTTTTGTACTTGTTTACAGCCTTTGCTGAAGTCACCTAGAGCAAGCCAGAGCTGCTTCTTGGGGATAACTGCTCTTGTACATAGGTTTTGTTCAGCTCACAGCTCCTGTGATCATGTACCTGCTGTGCAGAGTGTGATCAGGACTCTTGGGAAATTTTTGGGAGGAAACTGTACTGTGCAAGATTCAGAACATCTCAGCAAGGTATTGGTTATACAGAGGCACATGATACAGTGCGTTACTTTTCTGTTCCCTTTATGATCTAGAACGTGTTTGATGAAAATGGCATTCATTGGATTTCCAGAAAGCCATGAATACAAGCTCAGTAAATGAATATTCCTTGCTAGAATGGGTTGATAAAATTTTGTAATCCAACAAGTACAACCTATCAGTATGGGTGTTCTTGTGTGTGGAAATAAGGAAAAGTCTTGGGTTTCCTTATGAAGCAAACTTCATACTGTTGATCAGTGTGAAGAACACCCACCTGTTGACAAATTATTATTTTAATTTAGTTATTGTGTGCAGAACTCCATGTTGAATCACTAAAAGGTCAAAATACCTGTGATCAAAAGGGACAAAATATCAAAGTACTTGAAAAACTTTTCCAGTACATAAAATTTATGGCTTTTGCTTTTCTGTTGCAATGCAGGCTTTTAAAAATGTTTTTATATTCCCCCAGGTCTAAGCCGGGTTCTACTTACAAGTGCCACATGGCCTTAGAACAGAACAGAGGTCCATATGCATCTTGTCCTCCCAGTAAAGCCATAGTATAGGTGGTATGATAGGGGCTGCAGTAAACTCCCCAAATGACCAGTAATCATTTTAAACAGAGTTTTGCACAGAAAATATTAATGCCATAAAATTCAATGTACAGCTGACAGCACATGGGGAGCTTTCTGTTCTACCTTGCTTTGCATTTACAGATGCAGCTGGTGTTGAAAGCCATCGGGAATGCAGGACTGGCAGCAGCTTCGCTGGCTCCTGCTTTGAGCTCGTGTGCTTCCCTGAAGAGCCATCCAGTGGGAATTCGCCTCGCTGCTGTCCAAGCCTTCCGGCGCATTCCCTGCTCTGTCAGGGTAAGTGATTTACTGCCAGAGGTGACTGATGGCTTCCTGCCACTGCCACAGATTTGGGACTTTTGGAATAGTTACAAAACATGCAAACAGATAAGGAACAAGTGTAGATGTGTTCCAGCAGAGCCCCTCTGCTGTTGGAGGAGAGGGTAGAGCAGACCTGTAATGTGCTTTGCTGAAGTTGAGGTAACGCATCCAGTGACTTAGGCAGTGTTTGTGACTTCTTAATTAGGCACTTCAGTTGGGTGCTTTACATCTGGGGGCATTATGGCTGAGAACCCACAGGACTTGGTTTTTCCCATAGTCTGCTCCACTGTTTCATTCTCTGCAATATGAAGTATTAATGTGAGAAGCTTGCTGTGATTTGCAATACACTGCCATAGCTAGAACATTTTGTTAAATGTTTTAATGGAAGAAAGTTCAAAACTTGTTTATGTCTAATACCTTGATACTTAAAGGAATGGCAAAGCCAGGAGTGCTGGCCTGGGCAAAGCTGACAGTCCTGCTCCAGAAGAACAAGAGGCTCCACATGGACTTGCACTTGGAGAAGCATCTTTCTATCGTTTTCTAGAATTTAATTTCAGCATGGATTGGTGTGATTCACTTGTTCTGCAGTTATGAAGCTTGGTGTTGCTCATTAGACCTGTTCAAAGTATCAAGTCTGTATGTTGTCACATATTGTCTAGCAAATGAACTGCTGAACTGGGTGGACTGGGGCTGTTAAATGCTAATAAAAATGTTAGTAGTATCAGTCACCAGTTTCTTAATTCCTGGCAGTTCACCAAAAAAATCGTCTTTGTTGATACTGGGGAAATATTGAACAGAATAAATCTATTGCAGTCCTGCTCTTTGATTGAGACCAGAAGTAATGACCTTAATAGCCTGTGAACAGAACCATGGCCATTGTTGTCTGTATTTGCTGTGGCACATGTGAGAGATATGATAGGCAGGTCTCCCCTGTGGGGGAATAAAACCATCCCTAACAGCTGTGCTGGCAAGGGAGGCTCTGTGCTGCAGAGTCCTGTATCGATTCATCAGTATAGGATTCAAGGTCATAAGGACAGTTTGTTCAGGAAATTAGTGGATAAGGTGGTGTAGACGATATGTGCATACATTTGTATCCATGTTACACAACGGGACTTTGTCACGTGTAAGGCAATAGCTATAAATATGGCAGTAGCTCTTTAAGAACAAAAAACCCTCCTGGACCTGAAAGTGCACATGAGGTGTTTTAGGGGAGTAAATCATAATTGTCTTTACATTTTTGTGTTTCTCTCTTAGAATGCTGTATTAATTCAGTTGTATCAAGCAACCAGTGAAGATGTGGAAATAAGAATTGCTGCTTATTATATAGCAATGAAATGTCCACATGAAGAGTTATTTAAACAAGTACAAAAGACTTTGCTGAAAGAAACATCCAGCCAAGGTCAGCCAAGCATCTGCTGAAGTCTTACGTGTTCCTAATTGATACTTCGATGTGACATTTACTTTGCAGATGTACTGGTACCAACCTATATAAAGTTTTATTTCATCTCAATGCTTTGTAGATTGTTTCTAAATGATTGTTTGTATGAGTGTGACATTTTATATTGAATATAAAATGTTAGTTTAGCAATAGTCAGTAAGGACTGACTTTTCATAGAATTAGTGCCTTCTGCTGGCAGCATTTCATTCACTGAAGGCTCTTGAGAAGGATGTATGGAACAGCTTTGATGCTCAGTGCATTAGAAATACAAATGGATAACTGCAAATTTCATTTTGTTAAGGTGAGAAAGAAGCAAGTGGCAGAAAAAAAAAGTTGCAATATTTGAAAATGATTTTACCACATTCAGTGAAGAATACCTCTAGAGTAATCCTTTGCGTTTACATCTGTCAAGAAGAAGCAAACATGAGAAGGGTATCTATAAGATTGTTTGCAGGCAGATGAAAGCAGGCTCTGTCTGCACTGTGTCTGGATCCTGGCCAGCTCTGACTTGGAGCTGGTATCCATTTCCCGGGATGTTATGTCCGGACCAGTGTATCCTGCAGTGATGGTCAGTTCAGGCTCAGCATTGTGTTCACCTGATGATGTGGCTTGTGGTTTAGAGGACACTCGTTCATCTCTGTTCAGAGTTCAGACACAGAGAAATTGCATCTGCCTCCAAAATACTCCCAAGGTGTACCCTCAGTGACTCCTCCCTGTGACTCCATGCAGAAAATTTGTCTCATTTATGAAGGAGCTCTATAAGTCCATCCAAAACGTTGTATGTTTTAAACAATTTAATGCAGTACTCATGAATATTCCTAATTTCTTTCCTTTGTCTTTTGTTGATGTGACAGCTAAATAATTTATATAATAAATGTTTGAATAACAAGAGCTTTGAAGGCATAGGGCATGTTAGTTTTTAGTTCCCACGTTCAGACAACAAAATCTGAAAAAAAGAAATTGTGCTGTGAAAAATGCAGTTACATCAGTATTCAGTGTCTGTGCATTGACCAAGCACTGGAGCCTACTATCTTTTATCTTCAAGAGACAAAAAGGCCACTATTTAAGAACCAGACTCCAGAACATATGGGAAATATTTGCCCCCCACAACACAGCACATACATGGCCAAACTGGGACTCCACACAGTGTCATGCAGAAATACTAATTCTGAATCACAATTGTTTAATTGTATGTGCCTTTTTTTTTTGTTTAAAGTGCTGTTGCAGTAGGTGCATCAAACTGATTTTAATAATGCCCAAAATGAATGAATTCTGTTTTGGTCAGGGGAATGGCTTAGAATTAATGGTGGTATAAATAAATAAAAATATTTGCTGTATTTGTTTTTAAAACTCTTGTGATTTTTCTCTGATTTCCAAATTATTTTCTTTGTTGAATTTTAGTGGGCTCCTTTGTTTGGAGTCATCTCTCTCAGCTCCTGGAGACAGATGATCCATTGAAGGAGCACCTTCGAGATTCTATTCCTGATGAAATCCTTAGCAAAGATTTTGACCGGGAGACATGGAAATACTCCTCATATTCTGATGTCACGTTTCGCTCAGGTGTGTGGAGTTTTAGAACTCAATGCCTTGTAGCATATGGATTATGCAAAACCAAGATGGCTTTTCTGACACTTTATGACCTACTCCGGAGAACTTCGATTTTTATGATTTTTAATACTATCCAAATATGCAAATGTAAGCTTGATTCTGCTTTGACCTTAATTGCAGTATATGACATGTATTTCCAGCAAACCAGATACCATGCACCTTTGCCTCTTGTGAGAGAGGAGACTAAGAACTAATGAACATTTAAGATTATTTTTGTGAGCATCAAATTTTAATTCCTTCCTTAGTTAACTTCCTTTGCAGCAACAGGGGATTGTGATGTTTTTTTTCCTCCTGATTCATGTACTGTCCTTGGTATAAGAAAAGAGTCAAACTAGCTCCTTCCTGTTTTACTGTCTGTTCATTTGTTTTCAGTGAAAATGCTGGATGATGTTTTTCAGAGTCACATTTTGATTTTCTGTCCATTTCTCCCAGTGCATTTATGCATCTTATGTATTATAAATACTTTCCTTTTGATGTTAGTGAGATAATACCCAGTAATATCCAGTAAATACGGAATTCCAGTAAATGGAAGTTACTTACAGTAATGTCTTTGCTGTATTAAAAAGTTAAAGAGTTTCACCTATTGACAGTGTTTCATTCACCATCTTCTTATTGAGTGGAGTAACAGTTTTCCAAAGAATGATGAATTTTGCAAAGTGTATGAGAACAGCTGATCTCCAGCTGACAGACATCTGGTATTTTCTATTGCAGCTGGTGCAGGTGCAAATATGGAAGCGTCAGTGGTCTTTTCTCCTGCATCTTTTCTACCACGATCAGTCATGACAAATTTGACTGTTCACCTTATGGGACAGGCTATAAATCTACTGGAGGCAAGTTTATAGATTTTTTAATTGTGGGGGGTTTTTGTTCCCCTCCTCAAATGACACTTGATATATTGAAGTCCAAAGTATTTTCTGTTTTCCTGTTGCAGTTCCTTTAGCAAAGTGTGCTTTTCACTGCTGTAGCACAGTTGCCTCAGACTGGTGAGTCCTCTGAGTAATGGGTTTAGCCAAAAGAAAAGCACTGCCATTCTGCTAGTGCCATGCACTAGGAAAGTGACTTATACTCAGCTCTTGTTGATTCAAATGAAACATTAAAGTCAGTGCTCCCTGAGACACTGCTCTGGCTCCTGTTTATGATAGTAAGATTCCTTTTCTTGATGTACAGTGGAAAATGGATTTGCTTGGATACACGATTCCTTTAATCCAGGAGATAGACTCATTTGTACTTAGCTGAAGTCACTGTTCTAGTGCCATTGAGCATCCAGTGCTTGGGATCTTTCCATGACCTGCCTGCATCTTCATCATCTTTAGCTGTGCCTCTGCTGTGCCAGGTAGCAATGTGCACGTGAAAGAAAGTGTTTAATGTAACTTTCAAACCTCCAGTTTAAGCTTGTAAGGGAAAAAAGTATTTTTTTCAGTGTTACATACCCTGGATTTATGTGTGTTAGTAATTCTGTTTTAAGCAAACTTCCAAACAGGGCATGAAAAGGGTGTGATAGTGTTTTCCAGCCAAAATACTATTTTTAACATGCCAAAATAGCAGTAGCCCCTTCTGGCCCATCATGGCATAAATGAACCACAGTACCTGAATGAAAAAAGATTTTTATTTTGGACTGAGCTTTACATGTCTAATTTTTATGGGAAGATTTAATACTGAAATATCCAGTATTGAATGCTGAAGGAGGTAGAATGCTAAACTTTGTAGACTACTCTGATCTTGCTTGGCAAATCTTTTCTGTTGGTTTCATCTGGTTGTATATTTGATTTTCTGCTTTAGAACTGGCCATGGCCTGTGCATGTCACTGTTAGGCTTTTCACTGCTGTATGCTTTTCACTAGGTTGGTGTACGATTGGAGAATGCTGAAACTCTCACAGAGAAGGGTTTGGGGCCAAAATCTGCTACTTTCAGTGACTATTTTTTTGGAAACACTAATGAAGGAAACCACAAGTCAGAAACCCCAGTGGAAACAGCAGGGAAAGTCAAGCAGAGGAACCTGACTTCAAAGCGGTACAGCCCTGCTGATCATCTTGTGACCAAGTTTGGCAAGTCAAAGCTGAGAAAAACAAACCAAAACTGTCTTGGTAGAAAGTACAGTAAGATGAATGAGTTAGTCAAAAAGGTAACTGAATCTGTAGATCTTGGAAAAATTAATGACGTTTCCCAGGCAGACACAGGGCTCTGGACAGCTGCTCTGGATTACTGTGACTCCTTTGCATAAAGCATATGTAACTGGTCCTGCTCACTAGCAGAGAATTTAACAGCTACAGAAAATACAGAGCAGCAAAGAGTCAGATCTTTAGATTTTTTCAGATTGTTTTATTGTCTCAATACAATGACACTCAGCCATGGGATTATGTTGCCTGTGTTTCGGGCTTCCTCTCACTATTTTGAGCTCTGGTCCCTTTATGCTGATGTGCTTTTGTCTATTGACTGCTGTGCCACTGTAAACAGCCACTTGATGTTGAGTTCCTGAGTCCTGTTGTTTGCGATCTCACTTCCCAGTTTGATGTCACATGTTACATTGACCCTTTGTGAATTTACCCATTTTTGGAGAGCGCTATGTTTTATGTGCACAACAGGAAAGCTCTGAGAATTGACTTCAATTGTTGATGTATTAGCTGGAAAACTCAGGGACTGTGATTCATTTAGTTTGTCTTAGATCGTCTCTCTTCTTGGGACTCTTGGGGTTTCTTCTTAGAGAATAAGCTCATGATCATGTTGTGTTGCTATGGTAGCACAGAATAGTAACATGTAAAATTTTTAATTCCTAGCAGTTTATTTAGAAATCAAGGCATCCCTAATGTTGTTTTGGGATTGTATGTTTCAAAGCTTCATCTCTCTGTGGGTACGTATTGCAGTACCTCTCCTTTGCCTGACGTCTTAGGACTGGAGATGAGCAGTGCTCATAGTTGACAGCCAGCTTGTGTGGCATGGACCTGAAGCGTAGCTGGAAGGAACAGCTACTAATCCAGGGCCTTAAGTGGTCTCCAAAGTATTTCTAAAAGGGAGCCTAATGTCTCTTTACTAATAGCATAGCCTGCATTGAGGAATTGCTTATTGTAAGTTTGAAAGGAAATTATAACACCATTCCCTTTGATTTCTTTCTTTATCACGGCAGTTCACTGAGAGAACAGTAAGAAAGGAGGCACTGAAATGTGAGCTAAGCATGAAAATCTTTGGAAATGAACTTAGCTTCTTGGATTGTGAAGATTTAAGAAAACAAATGAAACATTATTCCTTAAATCTGGCTGAGCTGGCTGTCAAACTTCTGAAGGTAAAAGGAACCTTTTTTCTGTTTGAAAGTAAATATCTTGAGAAACTGCTTTCTGATAGATATGTAAAAGATACAAAATATTACTTGTTGTTTCTCTAAATTGAACTCTAAAAGACTCCGGTGTGTATTTGGTTTAAACAGCATTCAGTACGTTAGGCAAAGACTTGTTCTGCTGTCTAATGGTTCTTACCTCTTGCTTCTCTCATTCAAATCCATCCATGCTTAAGTGCAAATTCTTTTTTTAACTGGGGTAAGACTGGTGTCTGACTTATGCCATGGCCATATGCAGGCTTTGGGCTGCTTTCTTCTTTATATCTCAAATCAGCTCAGGTAAAAACACTTTCACAATAGATAGATGCACTCAAAAGTTATATCTGGAAAAATTCTTGACTGCTGACTCTATTATGCAAAATAAAATTCTGGTTTTTGTTTGGGTTTTTTTTACCACAGGGGCAGGAGGTCCAGTTTAATAAAAGGATGAGTTTGGCTACTGAAGAGTTGCAGTTTCCAGCAATTTCAGGCTTTCCTGTTCATCTGGCAGTCAATGCCTCAGCAGCAATCAATGTGAAAATCAAAGGGAATGCGGATTTCAAACAACAGTCCAATTTCTTTCTAAATGGATATATCAAGCCAAGGTAATAATTGCTGCAAATGTGTCACTTTCACATATTCCTGATGTGAAAGTTTTGTGTGAATGCCTATTAATTAATTAGGGGCTTCCTGAAGAACAAAAGCAGTCATCAGCCTTCTGTTGCTGAATGGTTGCCACGGTGTAAGGGCAGCAGTGCTTTCCTGTCCTACCTGTCTGGTTTTGAACTCCCTCGCTGTGTTATTCCAATACTGGTTTAAGCTGACCATTCCTCTCTATCTCTAAATCAAACTCCTTTGGAAGTCTGCGTGCATGCAGATGACTTTTTGAATGCTTTACCTGTTACAAGTGGATTTTTCTCAGGATCATACATGCTGTTACAGGTTATGGATGTACAAACCAGAGGATGATTTAAGGCTGTGTTTCCTTTCCTGGCTACTGTAGCTTTTGTACATACTGAATACTTTACTAAACTTCACTAAGTGCTGCACAGACAGACAGAAACTTGCCCTGTCATACTCAGTTCTAATCGCTTTCCCTTTCTTAATATTTCATGCTGAAGTCTGGGTTCAAATCCCTTCCTTAGGAGATAGTAAAACTGTACTTTAATTCATGTTAGAGAGTGTGTGTTGGTGTATATGCAATCTTGTCAGTTATTTCCTTTAACAAAATAGTTCAATCTATCAAAATAGATTTTAATCATAGAATATACAGCATCAAATGCTGTGTATTTATTGAAGAGGTTTAAATTAAGTGCTTTAAAAAGAAACTGCATTTCATGGAAGGGTATGTACATGAATCTTTCAACAGTGCATTTGTCCAGCTTTCTGTCCAAATGGGAGCTATGGGGACTCTGGGACAAGCTGGCCTAAAGTGGTTAACAGGAATGAGGACATCTACTAGTCTTGATGGGGGAATCCAGGTGAAGAAAGGGAAAGAGCTTAAAGTTTTCTTGAACACTCCAGAAGAATCTATGGAGATAATTAATTTCAGGTAAGATTAAGCAAGGGCATCTTCTAAAACAGTAACTGTTAACTCTTGAATCAGAGCTTAACTGACAGGTTGATTGATAGAGCAGAAATAGATTTTCTCAGAAAACAAGCTGTTTCAGTCTGACTCATAGTCCAAATCTGCCTTTCAGAAGAAAAGGAAGTGGAAATTATTCTTTGCATTTTCTATTATTTTACCATTAAAACATACATTCATATCAAAGCCTTATAACAAAAGATGGAAATGAGTTTTTCATATTACCCTGTTTTTTCTTATGGAATATCAGTGCTGTTTTTGGAACTTTAGTATCCAAAGAATCTAGATCAGGATATTAATATGGTGGAGGAAAAGCTTAGCATTGCTTCCACAGATGGTATTTAGCAAAACACTGGAGTGATTTGGAATATAATAACAATAAAGTGTGCCCGAACATTTCTGCTTGGTGTTTAGTTAGGTTCCTCAATGTTAGGTAAAGGTTGCATTGTAACATACAACCTCAGCAACTGTCAGATGTTAAGCAGATTAATTGCTTGTGTTAATACAATCTAGGCTTTTTAGTTCATTTTATTCTGCTAGCTTTCTATTTCCTTTGGACTTTTAGTTCTGATAGAAGCCCAAGAGAAGACATATTGTAAATGACATGTCAGCATGTCTTGGACATGACAGCAGATAAAGTATTTACAGTGGATTGCTGCTTCTTTGTGTTTCTCTTGGTTTGGGACATCATGGTGCCATAGGATATGCAGTTCAGAAAAGGGCTGACAGTCTCTGGACTTCACATTTAAACCATTCATTCCCTTAGGGCTCTGTGAAACAGATGTAATTCTGGGTCTGTCATCCATCAGATGGATGACAGACCATAATAAAAGTCAAAATAATCAGAAACCTGTACTGTGCTCTGTTTGAACAAAAGCCTGACTGAAGAGTCTGTTAGATGTTGCATTAACTCTCTTGCTCCCATCAAGTGCAGAGACCATGATTTTTTGTATCAGCAGTTTAATGAAGTCCTGAAGTCCTGGAAGAACTTCAAGACTGGAACAAAATTGATGTCCATACGTAGCCTAAGGGGGGGAAAAAGTGTCTAGAAGCCAGGAAGTGAGTGGAGTTGCTATAAGCTGACCATACCAAATTGCTCAAAACAGAGAAATCCAATACTGACTATAAAGAATGGCGGATGAATCTCAAGATAGTGACAGATTAAACATGAAAACTGTGGATAAAAGTCAGTGATAATTAGTAGAAACATAGACTGACCATTGCAGAACTTCATCTTGTTTTTCACATCTGGGAGAAGGTGGCATATAACTGAGAATTTTGTTTAAATATTGCTGTAACTTTAGCATAATTGGTTTTAAGTTATTGTTCAAAATTCTTGGTTGTAGCTCTAAACTGTACTTCAGAGTGGTGAATGAGACAGAAGATATTGATGTCTTCCAAGACCACAGAGAAACCAGATCTTGCACTAGGGAGGAAGGTGAGTCCAGCTATTATGTTTGTCTTAGAAATGCATTCTGAAATATCCATAACAGATCATTTTATTCAGTAGAGTTTTTTTTTTCACATATTATTTCTAAAAGGTCTACAGTACAATGTTCATTTTCATGTTTTCTTTGTTTGCTGCTCTAACTAAATGTTCAACTGTTGTCTTCCACCAGTGTCTAAGATTATTGGCTGGCAGCTGTGTTCTGAGATGTCCTATCCTGACCCAGACAGTGGTTTGGTTTTCCCCCTTACTGCACCTTTGAGAGTGGCTGTGACATTAACCAAGCAAGACAGAGGCCTGTGGCAGTACGTGCTGGAAGCTGCCTATGACTACATTGCTCAGGTACCACTGGCACTCGGGACTTTGGCTTTGGTTTTAGTTGGTTATTCTGGTGACAGAGTGGTAAATCTCAGTACTGCATATTCAGCCCTCTGGATTCCAAGGTCTACATTATTATTCATTCCATTCCCAATATGGTGGGAAGATATGTTGAACACAAATTACTGATGCTGATAGGAGGTACATACTCTTTTTGTCTACGAAACAGCGCACACAAACAATCTGTTGTCTCAGTGTGAGAGATTGTTTTGTAAATGGTGTGCCAATGAATAATGTAGTTATCCTTTCTTTCTTTCAGGAGAATTCATGGATCCCAAGTGAAGCTGTCCTTCACTTCTTCATTGGGACTCCAAAGTCAGACTTGAAAAGAGATGTTGGTGTTGACCTAAGTTTTAGTGTCCCACAGAAGAAATTCAGAATCCAATTTATACAACCGAAGAAAAAAATTGAGATTGATGGTAGGTTTTTCAACTAAGAGCCTGATCATCAGCTAATATTGGTTAGGAGAACTTCATTATACCAGTTAGAAGAACTGCATTGCAATTAACTGAGAAATATCAGTATATTTCAGTCACTAATCTAAAGCTGAAACTACATTATTATGTGGTAGCTGTTCAGTTTACTGCTTTAGGTAGCACCCATTCCCAATGGGCTTTGCATCTTGGTTAAGAGTGTATTTTGCACAGCCAGAGGTTCACTACCTGGTTCATAAAATCTTGTTAGAGAAGAAAGCTGTTACCAGGATTGGTGAAATGAAGGCTAAAGTACATGGGTTGTTCTGACATATTTTACATATGCTGAACTTGCCTTACTGTTTCAATTTGCTGTGTTCCGCTAGTTATGATATGAAGTTATGTGTTGCTAGATCAATTAAGTACTGACTATGATACTGCCATGGATTATAATAAAAAATAACATTTTAATCACATAGAACATTAATTAACATAGAACACAAAATCTACAAACCCATTGAGGAAATATAAGCTGATAAATACATGGTAATAATATAGAGAACATATTTCAGCTTCTTTGGCATGCTGGTCAAGTGATGTTTTGTGCTGATGTATTCTACCATATCACATATTTAGAATTTTCCACTCCATTTTTATTTTTTTTTGATCCTGGTTATTCCCAAATGGATTTCAGGGAAGATTTACCTACACTGTGCAAAGCTTTGTGTGCACAGCGTTCTGAGCTCCTGAAATGTCTCCACAGCGCAACACAATTTACAAGTTTTAGCACAGGCCTAAAGGAGGTGTATAAATCTATTCCAGAACCAAGCTGCTTTTGTTGGAGACAGCTTCATTGCCTCTTCTCAATTATTCTCCTCAGAATAGCCTTTCAAAATTACTAGTTTATTCTCAGGACACTTTGCAAAATGCCTTTGCAAATTCTGATCCTAACTTTTCACCTTTGAGCTGATATTTATTATATTTTTACTATCTCTTATCTATTGTTCACAACAAGAACAACTATCATTTCGAGTACAGTTTTATGAAGCATCACTGAACAGTAAAGAAAAAGTAAAGAGCCTTCTTTTTCTTCAAGGGAGGATTGAGTTTTCTAAAAGTTCACGAGCTGGACACCTGGAGCTGATAGTGGATGACCGAGATGTGTATTACATTAAGGTATGTTTGTATTTCATGAGCTCTCGTTCTAGGATGAATGCTTACATAAAAGCACAGAAAAGAAAGGCAATGAAAATACGCCTATTGAAAAATGGTTTTGTGAGCAATCCATCAGAGAAATTACCAGTTCTCCTTATTACATATTTTTGAGATAGACTCAGTGCTAAATTTTAACCTAAATCTCTGTGAGACTGCTGATATTTTCAGTAACACAGTATTGATTTCTGGCCTGGTATTGCAACATTCGTAGTGATTTCAGTCCTAAAACCAGCAGAAGCTGAAGGAAGTAGCATCTTACACCACTGTGACTTCTGTGTAACTGGAAAAACAAACTCATTCTTCCTCCCCATTATTTATCAATGGCAAGTTTTAGGCTTTCTGGGGTGTGGAAGGTTTGTTGTTAGATGTATAGAAAAACATATATTTTCTTCCTCCACTCATCTAATTTCTGAAATGCCCAAGTCTATACTACTACTTTCACAAAACTTAATCAACTTGTCTTGTTGAGGGTCTTGGGGTTGGCTTTTTGATTTGTTTGTTTATTCTAGGGCATGACAGATTTGCAGATGCTGAGTGGAGAGCAGAGATACATGACCCAGCTGGAGGTAAAGCTGATAAAGCAAAGCAGTCCTATCATTCTGTCAGGAAACATCACTAAACAGCTTGGCAAGAAGATAGCTTTTTCAGCATCTCTCAATAATTTGTTGAAGGATGCTGCATTTATTTCAGGTAAGGGGACTGTAAGTATTTGCCATACAAATGCAAGTTCTGGAGCACTTATTTTGTTAGGGTTGCCTGGTTTTGGACACCTAGTCTTAAAATTCCTTTCAAATCCATAAAGACTGCTTTTTAAAATTATTATCCTTCAAAAATTAATATGAATATATGTATTTCAGAATAAAAGAATTTTTTTTTAAAAGTCTGTTTCGAACTACTGGAAAGGGTGGAGGAAATAAGATATAAGGAATTACTTAAGAAAAACACGCCAAAGCAATAACAATAACAGTTGTTTTTCACTTTTGTTAGTACAAAACAATGCAGAGACACATATTTGTAGCTAAATGTCTCTTAAGACCTGTTGTTCTAAAAATCTTGAAGACTTTTTTCTCACAAATAAGCTAAGAGGAAAATACAAGAGAAAGTATCAGATAGAGAGCCTTAATATTTGTATAACATCAACACATTAAAATTAAAATAATACAGTGAAATAAACCAGTAATTTATGTTTAAGGCTCTCATTTTTGACTGAAATGTCATAGGGTTACACAGTACTTTCAAATAGAACTGATTTTAAGGAATGCAGAAGGCCAGTTTGTTTTTTGGAAGAGGATCTTTTGGTAAAATTGTCACCCTTAGCTTTCACATGGATTGCCAGTGACTGCATCAAAGCCAGTTCTGGTCTGATTTCAGCCTCCTAGCACCTGAGAACTTGGCTGCACCAGTTCTACCAGCAAAGCCACAGCCGTGCTCTGACTATGTAAACATCCACGCGTTCACACATTAGGCCTTAATTAATTAAAAGATCTGTCTGTCGAATTTATTTTCTTGGAGAAGCAGCTTTGGCTGGGTTCATTTCAATAAGCTTGGAGCAGGTTGTGAGAAATGTGGTCTTATGACTGCCTGTGGAGATGGAGAGAGACTGAACATCCAGCTCTGGGTCTTTTCATCTGTTCACTACACAGGGAGTTCATCATAGGGAGAGAGTACGTAGTATTCCTTTGACTAGCTGAAATAAGTTCAAGTTCTACCACTGCATAATCACTTCTATTCTTTCTGTAGCATTTCTGGAGAAAAAGGTTGGAGATAAGCTGAGACAATACTCGTTGGAAGGGGAGACTCACCTTCCAGGTGTTCTTGGAGTTCACGCCGTCGCTCTTCTCCAGCAGCGTGAGGGCTTTTGGTCTCATGGTCTGCAGATAAAATATGGACTCCTAGGTACACTGAAAAACAGGGAAAGTTGAAGTATTCTGTATTACTCACTTTTACTACAAGATTTGCCTCTGTGTTTAGAACACAATAGAAAGATTTCAGTTTATTTTTAAACTGTGATCTGAAACTTGGGAGCAGTTTCTCTTTTTCAGTTGGATAAACTTTACTCTTTGAGTCTGCATGTAAAAACAATTCATTTTTTAAATGGGCTTTTCACAAGCATATCCATCATTTGATTAAAAATCAGTTTTTCAATGAGGATTGCTCCTCATTAATTTGTGTTTTCAGATGTTTGCATACATGCACTCAGTAACATGAGGGGCAGTTTCTAGGAAGCAGTTGGCTGTGCTCCCCTGGCTGCAATGTATGAATTGGGTGTTAATTTTGTGGGACAAAGCAGGTGAACATCAGTACAATTATATCAAAGTATTGAATCCTTGTAGTAGCCAATCGTTATAAATGTTGTAGGGGGATTGTTTATACAAAGTCTGTTGCACCTTCAGAGAGTATTTGGCAATGTGAGTAATAAAGTTTTCTTAAACCTACACAGGCATGACCCCATAATTTTGCTAAACATGGCATGCTGATCACAGTATTTTATAAACAACAATCAAAACATACCTGAACACTTAAACAGTATCTTAAGATGCCTGGCTATAGCTATGTAATTGTGAAGTTAGATACTTGGAGCATAGTTACACTTTAGTTTAAACCCAGTTTTACAACAATTCCACCTGAAGCTGTCAGCAAATAATTCCTTGGAGAACTACTGGATTTTTCATTTAAAAAAGTAATCCTACTTATTAGTTGGAACTTCAAATTCATTATTTTAATTTTGTTCTCAGTGTCCAGAAGGGCTGGAAGTTCATTATTATTTTTTAAGATGAAATGTCATGTAATGTCAAGATGTTGGGAGTAGGTGGTAACAGAAAATCATCAAATATTGTGAGATATACTGAGAAAGCTGACCAGGATTAGTTTGTAGTGCTTTTACTTCAACCAGGTAAAATTCTAAGTAATGAAGTTTGTGCTTTCCTTTGCATTTGTAGGATAAATCAACAAGTATATAGCTGTAAAAATAGACAAATCTAACTTTGATACTTTACAAAAGAGAAGTCTTGAAGCCAGTGCCAGATTTATACTATTAACATTTTGAAAGATTACTTCTGATTTATTTGAATAGGTAACTTTGTGATTTCACTTGAACAGGAGAGGCAAAAAGCCCTTGCCACGAGTGCAGCACGCAGCAGAAGGTTCAGGTGGAGACGGGTGCACAGGGCTTGTACAGGCTGGAGCTGGGGCACGAGTTTCACTGTGTGCAGGCTCCCACCTACAGCCACAGGGTGGGTACTGTACCCGTGTCACTGGTACTCGGGGCTCACAACATGGACAGAAAGCAGAGCTCACAGCAAAAGGTGATGCTCTCTTCTTTAGGTTCACCTGAAACATGAAGCGAGTGCATCTTGGATTTCCTCCCAGATGGAAGTGAACTATGGGAAACGTTGGGATGAAATAAACAACAAGAAGAAACTGCTGATCAGCCAAGCCTTTAAGAACAGTTCCAGTTCATCTGTAGTCAGCTATTTTATGGAGGTAATAGTCATGGTTGAAAAGTAAGACCTTCACTTCAAATATTTAACAGACAAACTAAGAAGAAATTTTGATTTTTTTTTTTTTAATTATGACTTTTTTTTGTAAATATGGTATGTACTAATAATATGAGGCAAGTACCCAGACCTAATAATTTTGAGTTAGGTGAGGTCTTAGCCCAGAGATGCTGAGATCTCTGACATTTGCTAGAAGATAAATTTTGCAAATACTGGAAAAGTTTGGGTGTAATTTGGCCTGAGGTTTTTGCAGTGTTAACTCATATAAAATGATTGTAGACATTTACGAAAGCTGCTTTGCTGACACAATGTGGAAGGAGGTTGCAGGTTATAATAACTCAGAATATTACAGCATTTTTCTTTTTGAATCTCCTGTAGTTGTAACAAATGCATCTTAAAGAAACCTCAGTCTATAATTGGCGAGCATGCGTGAAAATCTGTAGAGTGAATGGCAAATGTGCAAAGGCAGAGGCTGTGACCTACCTGCTACTCTGTGTGTGTATTAACTTAGACACCCCTGAAAATGGGATCTTGTTTTTATTTAAATTTGCTTCACTTCTTTTCCAGTTTACCATTCAAGTCCTGGAAAAACAGGTGAATTACAGAACCCAGCTGCAGCACTTGCACACCTCTCAGGCGTATTTGCAGAGCAGCACCAACTTTGAGGTGCAGTATAATGACCACGTACCTTTTGTGGCTGGGCTGCAGTGGAAGGATGCATCCAGAAACGGCCTGAAGAAGTGGGAAGGTGAAGTACCACAAATCATTTCCAGTCTGTGATTAGAAAAGCAGGTATTAGAAGCTGCTGCCAGGTTTTTCTGAGCAGTTTTGCGTGAGTGCAACAGAATGATAAAGATTTTTGTTGGAAGAGAGAGACCCTGGAGGTTGTCCAGCCCAGCTTTCTGCTCCAATCAGGACTGTTTTTAGCAGCAGATCACATCTGTTGTGGCTTTGTCTAGCTGAGTTTTTGAAATGTCCAACCTATCACAGCCTAGCTGGCTGGCCTCTTCCAGCAGTTCCTTTTACACTAGTGAAGGACATTAATTTCATTATGTACCTCCCAGAGATTTTAGCAATTGGAAGATAAAAGGTCAATAGTAGCATTTTAGCTTCATTCTGAAACCCCAGGATCTTATCAGCCTTGATGTGGAGTTAGAATCCAGGTAGCTTGAAATCTCGTGTTTCTGTCAGCTTTAATATATGTCCTTTGCAGGTGGGTTAAATATAGACACCCCATGGCTCTATGTGTACACGGCTCACAAACTGCACCAGCCTCAGCATTCTGCTTATTTATTGACATCTGAGCTGACAACTGGAAAAGCTCTCTCCATAAAAGACCTTGTACTGGAACTATTCTATAGAGATCAAGGCAATGAGAAGGAAGGAAAAGTTCACATTTTCACACCAGCTACCACATACCTGCAGGTTGGTGATGTGGTGCTTCACAGAGTGTGTGGCTTTGGGAACAGGGCTCTGTGCCATCACTGTGCCCTGAGTCTGTGGTTTCTAAGCTTCCTCTTAATTTATTTTAGACTGTACTACGCAGTTGAGGTTTAAAACTGATTTCATCATAGTTGCTGTGCATTAAACCATATGGGAGACTTCTGTCACTATGCAATTGTCTAAATCTTTGACTTATATTTATGATTAAGGTGTTCCTTTACCAGCATTTCCTCCTTAGGTCATCGCTGCTTCAGGCACAGCATGGAGGAATGTGAGAAACATTCTTGAATGAGAAAGAAGGGTTCATCAACTATTTTCTTCTTAACTATTTAGCTTTTTGTTTCTCCCTTGTTTAGAGGAGATAAAATGAACTTGGAGCTCTGTATGGCAATTTGGAGTATTTTGAGAATGGAAAAGCTGGCACACATTTCTAGTAGTTCTTGTAAATGATCATTCTGTCACCTCTGTGCTGTGCTGCTGCACAATGGAATGCTGTCTGTCCTAGCTCAGGCAGACTAATGTCTCTGTTTTTCAGGCATCCACATTTAATCGTCTTGGGAGGAATGTTCTGCATAGCTACAGTGAAATGATATCTCTGTGGAATCAGCTTGTGAAGAATGAGATTCATTTGGAGAATAACGAACGAGCCAAACTTCTCTGCTTTAAGATAAAGAGTACAAAACAGGAATTTAACTTCACAGCCAGCTATCAGAGTCTGCCAATGGTGAGAAAGAAAAACAAAAGCAATTTTTTTGACTCAGCACTCTCTTCCTGAAAGATGTTATTGCTAGTGTTGAAACTTAAACCCTTCCAGTGCTGCATCTATTTCTGTCTGTTCTGACAGGCTGCAGTGTAAAACTAGGTTCAAAAAGAAAACAAAGACTTGTGTGGCATAGTTTGGAGTACTTCTCACCTGTTTGGGAGGCCAACTACAGACAGACAGTCAGGGAGGAGAGGGTGAAGAGAGACTGCATGACTAGAAAGAGAGCTGGAGATGTGATTAATCACAATTTGATGCAGATGTATGGCAGGTGTGGAAGATTCTACTGTCTTGGAGAATCAGAATCTCTTGCCTGCTAGTGAGCATGGTAACAGCCCAGGTTTATATGCTATTTTAATCTCTACATCCCTTCCAGTCTTAAAATAATTTTTTCTTTGCTTGATGTCTGCGGCACAGGAAGGGTAATCAGCAGTTTCTCCTTGAAAGAGGTACTTTGATCAGTTACTTTCCATTCATACCTTGCAGGAAGTCTTAAAAAGTGTTTTTCTAAACATAGCATTCCATACTTTGAAAATCCAGTTCCATTTTGTATGTACCAGAGCTTGCTTATATTGCAAATAAGTGACACTCAAATAATATATTAGGAGGCATTTGTCTTCTGCTGGAGTCAGTTTTCTACTGATGTCACTTTTAATCCCCTGAGAAATTAATGGAGATCTGGACTTAAACTGCAGCAGAAATGGTTTGATCTGTGAAGTGACAGCCTTGCTGCAGCCTGTTAAACAATATAGTTTCCATATTTATGTTCCTGAACACGAATGCAGTAAATCTGATGCAATTTTCCTTTCCTGTTCTGGTCCCATGATCTGAGTGCAGCCTAAGACGACAAACTTTTCTGTGAGGATTGTATGGAGAGATTATAAAAGTGTGCCTGTCATACTGCAGTGTGAAGGTCAGATAAAAGAGCTGAGGAAGGAGAAGATGCTCTACCAAAAACGTGCAACCCTCCATTTCAGGTTTAGTATTCTTATTTCTATCTTTTAAGAATATTTTGGCCTAATTTAATGTACATCTTGATGCTCTTAGCAAATGTTCTGGGCTTTACAAAGTGAGAGTGCCACATGCACGAAGTCTGTGCTTTGTCCCATCTGGCTCTCTGAACTTGCTCAAGCACAGCAGCTTCCTGGGCTGGTTATTTGCATCCATTCGTTATTGGTCTCTTTGTTGAAATGACAGTGAACAAAGTTGTCAAAGGCAACAGGCCACGTGTGCTGTGACGTGTTTGTTGGCAACTCAGGCACATAGCGTCCTTGCACGAAAACAGCAGGATTTATGGTGTATCTGAACTTGGAAGTGGTGAGAAGTTCCAAAATCCAGATCTGATCCTCTGTGCTATCCATGTGCCTTTTTCCTAGGCCTTAGGCATTATATAGCCATTCTAAAGCCAAAGGTATCCTCTTAAAACATGTAACAAATGGTCTTGTTTAGATTTTGGAATATGTTTCCATTTTCTGATGAGAATGAGTGCACTGCTTCTACATATTGGCTGTCCCTGAAATTTCTCTCTTCATTATTCATTACTAAAACACAGCCTGAAGGCCTTGGTAAAAATGTATGCTCAGACTAGAGACACCTGGATCACCTCTGGGGAAATCTCAGCTTTCTTAAGGCATAGCAGGATCAACAGGAGTGCACAGGCTGCCTTAGGAGCCACCGTGCAGCTCAGAGATAACTAAAACACTGTCAGGTGTCTTTTCAGTAAAAAAATATGTAAATGAAGAGCTGTACCAGATATTCTAACAATGTATAAAGGCAGTCCAGTGTCTGAGTTTATAAAAGTTTGTGCATGTTTCCAAGAGGTCTGACTAAGTAAATGTGCAGAAACATTTAATAAAGTCTATAAAACATTGCACTGAAGTAGTAAACTATTCCAAGAGCTGTGTAGTGCTGAACATCTGTTGCATCAAATTCTTGGCACGTAGATGCTGTTTCTACAAAAAGCATAAAATGTGGATAGGTGAGATTTTCAAACCTGCCAGGAGCTTTTGGGCACCATCCCTATTTGAAACGAAGTCTTGGCCATGCAGGTATAGAAGGTGTATGTGCTGGTTCTGCATGTCACAATTTTAGAGCAGCACCTTCTCCCATGCCCTTCCAGGCCTTTACAAACTCAGCATGGAAACTCTATCAAAAATTCTGGTAAGTGTGTGGAGTTTGTATGAAGTTGTAATTATGCTCTGTAGTTTCTTAAACATCCTGCTCCTATGTGTTTTACTTCTGTACCTGACACCCTGGTCGTAACTGATAATTTTGGAGTTCAAGTTGGTCTTTGCATGATTTCTTTGTGTAGTTGACTATTAAGATCTTTTACACTATGTTTATTTCTTGGTTTTTTTCCAGACATCCTTTTAAAGTGCCCTTTCTGCCGAGCTTCCTTCTGCAGGAGACATTTACCGTTGACAAAAAGCAAAAGCACTATTTCATGGAAACAAAAGTTTTGATAAATGAGGTGGACGAAACAGTTCAGACTCTTATACTTGGTTACCAACCTGAAAACCCCTATGTGAGTTACCCAAGAACTTCCTTTAATCTGACATACCAAAACAGCCTGCAAATGAGTGATTTACTGCATATATCTTACGTTCCTTGCATTTCCTCTCAAACTTCTTTTTAGATTTGTGCTGGCTTAACTCATCCTTATAACTACAGGATGTTCCCCAAAGATGTTGAAATGTGCATTTTAACTCTAAGTCATCAAAACGTGAGTAAATTTCCCATTAAATTCAATTAGGAGATGTTCATTACCTGTTTATTTACACTTTATTATAGTCTTTTCAGACCTAACTCGCTATAGGTCTTTAGCTCCTCACCACGCAGCTGCTGCAACCAAAAGTTTCGGAGGTTGATTATGTCCTTGGATGTCCTTAATTTTGTATAATAATATGTTCTGTAGCAATCTAGGATAAGAATACTTCATATATTATTTTTTAGAATATTAATATGCATGGATGTTATTAATAATAACAAGTACTGGGATAGAATGGATTCAGGGTTCTCACCCTTATCCAGCTGTATCTATTAATCTTTCTTACCAAATGTAACTGTTCTTCCTGATTTTCTTGTTTTTCATTCTGAGCCAAAACATAAAAGCTTGCAACTCTTTCATTTCTCATGATGTGCAGGGATGACTTCTGTGATCTTTCGTAATATACAGGGTTAATACTCAATGCAGTTTGCTTACTCCCATTCTTACCACACAGGTGAAGCATGAGCTTGAGACCATCTTAAAGGTGAATAAGGAAGATGTTCTCAATTTTCTAGGGAGGTATCAGGACAAATCCAGTGAGGCAGATTTTAGACATGTTTTACACATGGATTTGACACACTCATTCCAGGTATTGGTGGTTTTAATTTTTGGCATTTTATTTTTTATGTCTTGGTGACTGTTTTACTGTGTTCTCTTTAAAATTGTAATTGCTTGATTAAGACATTGGTAAATGTCCTAATCCAATGGAGTCCTGGCCCTGACAAATAACTGTAGGTATCTCAGCAGGTCCAGTTATGGATCAATAGTTTGTATCAATAATTCCTTGTAAGACACATGTTGACCTTTTGTTTTCATGCTTTTTTTACTGCATTTGATTTATTTTTCAGTATCTTCAGATAAAATTGGTAAAATTTTACACACACGTTTGCTTATATGCATCCTCTTCATGCTAGAAGTTCAGACATTAAATCACGAGGCAGTTGGTGGGAATGCAATGTTCTGTTCTGATACTTTACTTTGTCGAATAGCTTGAATTTCCACAAGCAGTGGGCCTAAGTGGGGAGCTGTTTTCCAGGCAGACTAAACTGGAACACTTTGACTGTGGTGTGAGTGTAAAAGCCATCATCAACAAGAACATGTCTTCACAGGTCAGTCCCCTGATAATTACAGTCTTGTTGCTTGAGCTTGAAGTTTTGCAGTTCATACGCTCAATGACTGTAGTGGAGAAGTGTAAATTGTTAGGGAAACAGTTAACTTAGAGTTTGTTCTGGCTAGATAGCTGCATGTGGTTGGTGTAGTTGGCTTGCGTTTTGGCTGAAATTCAGAAAACTCTTAAAATCGAGATAAATTGTACTTAAAATTCAATGTAGCTCACATTTTTTGTTGAAAGCTTTAGCATAGTGATAGGGTTGGGATAAAGACAGGGAGAGTACTTACCCATTAACTTCACAGACAAAATGGACTCAACTTGGGCAATATTAATTTAATTTATTGCCAAATAAAATTAGCGTTAGATGATGAGAAACAAAGATGAGAACTAAAAACTCGTTTCCCCCTTCACTCCCCTCTCCGCTTTCGCCCAGTCCCAACTTGTTGTCTGCAGTCTCATCACTCAAACTGATGTTTCGGTATTGTGTATTATAATCTGAGGTCCTTAATGCCCTGCTCTCCTTTTTCACTATGTGCAGGCCCAGGCAGCCCTGAAGAGTTATGGTGAAAACAATGTCAATGGCTCTCTTCACCTCCATTCCAATGGAAGGGATGTGCTCATGCTGGAGCTTGATGTGAACAATGAAAACAGAAGGAATGCTAGAATTGTTGAACTGAGGGCTTTTCTCCATCAGACGGTCCTGACAAACCTGGAATCAGTACAGTTCCAGCTCATGGGCAAAATATTTCCATCAAGGTAGGGAAATCAGAATGTTGGTTAATTGAGGAACTGAGCAGTGTTCTGTGATACAAATTTGAATGTAACTACTTTCATACGGCTGCAGCAAGGCCACTGAGCACATGCCAGTTTGTGGGTTATCCCTATTACGGGGCAAATGCCACTTCATGGGTTATCCCTATTACTGAGCAAATGCCACTTCATGGGTTATCCCTATTACTGAGTAAATGCCAGCTCATGGGTTATCCCTATTACTGAGTAAATGCCAGCTCATGGGTTATCCCTATTACTGAGCACATGCCAGTTTGTGGGTTATCCCTATTACTGAGTAAATGCCAGCTCATGGGTTATCCCTATTACTGAGCAAATGCCACTTCATGGGTTATCCCTATTACTGAGTAAATGCCAGCTCGTGGGTTATCCCTATTACTGAAATACTTCTGCTCCTTATGTTTCATAAGTTGGTCTAAGTTGTGTTAATGTGTTCTAGTTGCTTTCCTAGGACTTTGTACAGAGAACTTTGAATGAATGGATGGTACAAGCTATGCCAGTGGAAAAGGGCACTTCCCAGTGTTTACTATAAGGTTTTTAAAATATTGTAGAAAGCTCTGAGGTGGCAGAGGTGGGAAATAGAAATTTAGCCCTCCAAAGTTTCAGCTGATTTTTCAAATTTTACAAATACAGAAATATGCAGTGAAGAATTTAGTGTTTCTGCAGAGGTCCCAGTGTTTACCAACTGGATGAGATAAGGAGAATGAGGAAATAAGAGTTAAAGAAATCAGAAGTTACTACAGTTTAGATGAAGCACATTAGATTTACTAGTAACTAAAAATAAGATAAAATATTCCAGGAAGGCTATTTCATGTGGTTCTGCAGCTTGCTTACAGTTCTGGGCATCCAGTAGTGCATTACTTTGTTTAAATACCAGGGTAAGCTGTAAGAGAGCAATTTATTGCAGTTCACAGGAAGGAAAACAGAACACTTAAAATTTTTGGAATGACAATTTGTTTAGGATTTGTTTTACAGGGAGAATATAGAGAAAAATAAACTGTTGAGTGTTTCTGGGGAACAGCTAAAAGGATGCAGTCTGTACAGACTTCAGTTGCTGACTGATGGGATGAATCTTATTTCCCTGAACTATGTAGCTTTGTTCTTCCCATGGAATGGATTTTCACTCAGGTTTTACTCATCATCAGTCTTTCAAGAGGATTCCAATTTCTAGGAGGGAAATCTAACACTATGAAAACTGGAATGATTGCCTCACTTTTAGGTATTGTGTGTAGTATACTTGAGTCTAGAAAGTCAGATTGTTCAGTGGATAGTTTGTTGAAGGCAATGTGAAAATTGTGTCTCTGTCTTAAAACACTGAAAATAGAGCTTTTTGTTGCTCCAGCAGGTTTCACTTAAAAGCTGTGACGTGTTTGTCTAACACTGTTCAATTCAGGGCCAAGATACAAAGAAACATTGTTGGTTCATTTACCAAACTCAAATGATGGTGGCACTTACAATTGTTTTTTAAGCTGAATTCTTAATGCTGCTTTTTAATCAGCACCAAAGAGATATTTCATATTGTGACAGAGAGGGCTTAGTTTCCAACTCAGACTCTGCCCAACTCTTTCTTTTATTAGGAACCATAACAAAAGCATTCAAGAAATTTAAAGAAAAATGAGTCTGCCAATCTGTGAAGCTTTACTGAGGAGTTTTATAAACATCTGGTGAACAGCACGTGCTGACTGCAAGGCATCTGATTGCCTGATTCACAGCACTGGAACAAGTGCCCAGAAAGTCTGTGGCATCTCCATACGTGGAGGTGCTCCAAACCTGACCACACACACTCCTAAGCACCCTACCCTCATTGGTCGTGCTTTGAGTGAGGAGGGGTGTCTTGACAGTCCTGAATCAACCATAATAATATCTTACCAGCAATTTTTATGTCTGTCTTTTTAGACTTCTGTTGTCTTCTGAGTTGAAGCTCAACGAAAATAGGCTTCACATGGATTTCGTGGGAGCCAGGGAGCGAAAAGCTGGTTTTGTTTTGTCCCTAAATGGAAGAGTCCAACACACTTTTACTGGATTAGAGGCCATACCTCATCTTCTTTCTCTGGGTGGATTACTGAAGTGCAAAAACAACATTCATGATGGTACTCTGTTCCTTTGTGTTTTGTTCTAATCGCAGCTATCTAAGGAAGCTTCTTAATTTTAGTGTAATTCTTCCTGAGCTGCACACTGTATTGAGCTCTGGGGCTCCAGCAGAAGAACAATGTGTGCAAGTCTCTGGACTTGCCCAGAGAAGACCACAGAGATGCTCCGAGGGCTGAAGCCCCTCTGCTCTGGAGCCAGGCTGGGAGAGCTGGGGTTGTCAGCCTGGAGAAGAGAAGGCTCCAGGGACACCTTAGAACCCCTTCCAGTGCCTAAAGGGGCTCCAGGAGAGCTGGAGAGGGACCTTGGACAAGGGCCTGGAGTGAAAGGACAATGGGGAATGACTTCAAACTGACAGAGGGCAGGATGAGATTGGATATTAGGAAGAAATTCTTCATTATGAGGGTGATTGGACAATGGAACACGTTGCCCTGAGAAGCTGTGGCTGCTCCATCCCTGGAAGTGTTCAAGGCCATTTTGGATGGGGCTTTGAACAACCTGGTCTGGTGGAAGGTGTCCCTGCCCATGGCAGAGGGGTTGGAACAAGATGGGCTTTAACGTCTCTTCCAGCCCAAACCATTCTGTGATTCTGTACAGTGCAGAGGAGAGTGTTTAGCATGCAAAATGAACCTTGGGTTATGGGGTTGAGAGTACTTTTCAGTGAACAAACATTGGAATTTTTCATATTTTCATGGATTGAACGAAATAGTGGGTGGCCTCTTTCCTCTTCTGAAATGTGGGAGCTGACTTGAGACTCTTATTGCTTTGAATGGCTCCATGGGTGGGGCAGGTCACTGCAGAGCTCTGGAGGGATTGTTTAGCCTGCAATTACACAAACAGTAGGTCACAGTCCCTCTGTAAATTTTCCTTCAGAGGGAGTGCAATATAGTCCATGGCCTAAGGGCAAAGCAGCTTGGTGAATAAAAAGGAACAGCTGCCAGAAATACTATTATGTAATTTGGTTTAAATGCAGACACTCACTAGTAGAGAAACCTCAACACTAAACCGATTTCTCTCTTGATTAGGCAAAATTATCTATTACAATATATGGAAATTCTTCTGTTTCCTCCTGATATTAAATTAATGGTTAATTTATATATTACTTCTAAAACTGTGGTTATTTCTGTCCCAGGAATCTCTCTCCACAATAATAATTTATGCCTGTTTCAGGTAACATCAATGTGATGGTCAATAGAAGACTCTATGGACTCCATGTCAGGAACAGGAACGTGTTTGGGAATACCACCGTACACAATATCACTGTTGCCATGTTTCAGAACGGCAGTCAGGCAATCCCAGTGGAGGCAAGACTGAAAGGACACCTGGAACTGAGTAAAGAGAAGAAAAGGGGGCTAGCTAGCTTCCAGCTGGATGAGAAGGCTCTTTCTGTAGATTTTTTCAATATCATGGATCGTGGGCACGGCACAGTCAGTGGGACTTTCACACATAATATCGACTTTTTAAAAAATGCAGGTAGGAGGAAAAGGAAGGTGTGGTGTAACAAGGTGAATTTATCTAAATGACTGCTGACCAGTGGAAATAGATGAGTTGTGTTTGCTCACACCAGAACAAAATGTGATCCAGTCTTAGCAGCATTCCTTTTTAATATTGTTGAGAAAATACAGTAAAATGGACACAGAAATAGTTCAAAGAGTTTTGAAATACTTCAGAGTAAATTATTTCTCTCTTGTACATCTGTGTTCCTGCACAGGACCTAAGTTGACCAGTTCCTCTAAGCATACTTTCATGCCAAGTGTTGTTTCCCAAGCAATGCAGTGGATTTTCATGAACTGGAGTTACCAGTAATTTTGGATGGGTCCTTTTGGACAGAATAAATCTGTTCTGAATCTTTTTGATAGCTGACTACTGAAGTTGGACACAATACCAAATGGTAGATATCCTTTATTAAGAAAAGGAAAATCCTTGATTTCCAATGTGCATGCTACATTTTAATTTAGCAGTCCCTTTTCAATACAGTTGTCACCTGGTAGGTAATGTCCTTCTACAAATATCAATAAAGTGATCACACTTCATATAAAGGTGTGTCTTTTCTTATTAAAAACTACAGAAGGCTTCTTTTGATCTGTAATACATCTTCTCTGTATTCCATAAAGACAACCTAGAAGTGCTGTGTTGATCTTCCTTCCTTCCCTGTCAATAGGGTTGCCGTTGGATGGCATCCTTACTGCCACGTGTGAGCATGGCACAGGAAATCACACCATGGCCATAGCCCTGCAGAGTGGCAGTGAAAGGATTGCTGCTGTGTTTGGAGGGCACAGACTGGCCACAGAGCCTCCAAAATCCCAGCTATCTGTGAGCTTAAAGCACAACATCTCAAAAATGAAGAAACATGGGATCCCTTTTTTTGTGGAAGCTGCTGCCTATTATGAGGTAAGAAGAGTTCTGGCTGTGAAAGTTTAATTTCTGGCATGACAATTTGTGTATGTATAATAACTCCAGGCTTTTCCTGTGCACTGTGTATAACAACTTTAAAAGCTGCTCTGTTTTTGAGATGTACTAAATCAGTGTGAAAGAAAGGTGTTGTCTGACTCCTTGTCATACTGTCAACCTGTCATCTGACAGGAGCTGAATCTAGACTAAATGAGATGCTACATTCAGTTTTCATTTAAGTAAAGTGCTTTGCTGCACAGGAACAGATGTCTTGTCCAATTTTATCTTTCCCCTATAAATGGGACCTGGAGCAGCAGGCCTAAGGCATGCAGCCATCAGGTGTCAGGCTCAGGACTGTGTTGCATCCGGTACTGGATTTAACTGGTCCTGATGTCATCCTTTGGATGGCAGCTAAAGCAGAGAAGGGTGTTTAGCATGGCTTTCCCTTTGGAACTTCCTGCCCACAGAAGCATTAGGGACCATGATTCCTGGTATGGTGTTGCTTGGCCAGTGTTCTCTCTATCTGCATTTCTGCTATAGATCTGTGAACAACGTTACAGCTCTTTGGCATTGCAGATTATCTTTCCATAAAAGAAGGGTTCAAATACTTTGCTACCTCAGACATCCCCTGTAAGGCTCAAGTCACTCACATGCTAATATTTGGGTGGGTTCAAGCATTATATTAGGGTGAGACACAGAGGTGTGCAGAGAAGAATTCTAAACAGTTCCTTTGCCTTGCTTTTCAGTAGAGTCAGTGCTTTAATTGTTTGTGCCTGAGGGCTCAAATCCTTCAGGATACTGAATGTTCTCAATATATTTTGGAGCCAGAAGAATTATTGGTACACTGCATTTAGAAGGTCTGGCATAACACTACACTCTCTATTAGAAATGAGGCTGCCTTGATGAATTTGCACTTTTATTTTACCAGTGCTGGTGCCCTGACACAGGCTGTGATGTTTAAGCACAGTGAAACAGATTCTGCCTTTCCCATTTACTGCTGGGATGTTGTTGTTTGTTTCTTTCCATGATTTGGTTTCTTTTGTGCGTAGAATTCCTCCAGAAAGATTGCTGCAGGGATAACAACCACAGTGGAGACAGAGCAGCTCAAAATTGAAATAGAGAAGAAAATCACTAGCATTGCTATGGAAATTTCTCTTTCGCTTCACCATGATGTGGGAGGACTGATGGACATTGTTCCACGTGTACTAGAGGTTTGCAGAAATCCTGCGGATATTGTAATGTATTTAGTGCACTGAACACTAAACTGTTTATCTTTTTGAAACTGAACTCTAACCTTTAATCTTAAATCTGTGTTTTGGCACCTTCATCTATTTGATCCTTAAAGCAGCCCTGTAAATTGCTCATTTGAATTTTAGTCCTCCCTGCTTTTCTTCATGCTCTGAATGTGCTTTGTTGACAACATCAACAGGTTGCTTGCAGTGGAGAATCTGCTAACAAACAACTTTCTGGCCTTTGCATTGGTGCAATTGCATTTCATCATTTTGAGGTATTGGCTTAATTTATAAACTTTGCTCTCAGTAACACAGTGTCTTAACTACCATGAAGGAAATCTAAGTACTGGCAGTGTCAGACGTAGAAATAGACTTGAGCTACCTGGAAGTTTTATGTGCACTTTCAAATATTTTCACTCCCTTAATTATTGGTTTGGGTTTTCTTCCTGTTATTTTAGGCCATTTCTCCATTTGTTTCAGCATTTATAATTATGTAGGATGAATACAAAATGGTGTAGGGGAAAAGTTCTCTTCTAGTAATATGAGCTTTTAAAAACAGTATGTGACGTGACAGGAAAGCAAACTTAACAGTTTTCTGTAATTTTTCAGACTCCAGCAAGAGTGTCACTGAATGGGTCGATATTTACCAGCAACTTTACTGCCATCTTCTTTGGACATGTTTCTTTTCATGACCTGTTTGCCTGCCTGCAACTCCATGCCACCGCTAACACCCAGCCTCATTTAGAAATCGACTTCCAACATTCTTTCCCTTCACTTCATTCTTTGGGAATTGCCAGAGAGAACCAAGTGAAGATGTCAGCCATGAGAAGTGAGAAGTACAAGGGCATGCTTGGTATTGTCCTTGGGCCTTGCACTTTGGAAGCTGATGGAGAAGTGAGCCTGGCCAGCAATGAGACAGGATGGGTACTTGCTCTTAGAAACAAGTGTGTCAGTCTAGAGGTAAGCCCAGATTGTTTCCTGCATGCCCTTCCAGTCTGTGTATTTCAGATCCCTGACTCACAGGAAACTGTCTCCTGACACATTTATGGACAGGCCAATTTTGATCATTAAAGTTGTTCTGGCAGAGCAGTGAATCACAGCACTTGCAGGGGGAAGTGTATTTGGAGATGATAATTTGGAGTAATACAGTGGTAGATGTTACTGCTGTTGCTGAAAAATGTTGCTTAATAATAGTGTTTTTATTAAAATAGACTTTTGTCCTAAAATCTAGTGAAAAGCATGTCCTTTTGGTTTGGAATTGTGGAGGTTAAGATTTTTTTTTTCTACATTATTTATAAAAATATTATTGTAGGGTTTATTCTTCTTCCCCTTCCTTTCCCCCCATTTTTTTTTCCGGGTTTTTCACAGAGAAATTTCTGATTTCTCTATGAAACAAGCTGTCTTGTGTGGTCCTTTCCAAAAGCAGATTGTTTCAGAAAGAAGAAATGCTTTTTCATGAATTAGGAACAAATTAGGAAGACAGTTGCTTTACCCTGTGTGTTTTAAACAGTGTAATCTTTTCTGTTGCAGAGGATGCGATTGCCTCGTGCTGCAGTCTTGGGGGGCTCATTTCGACAGAACATCTGCAACGTGGGCTTGTTGATGAGCCTGCAGTGTGATGGCAGAGCAGTGGATGTGCAGATAGACTCCTCCTGCCAGCATGAATATACACTCCAAGGGATGCTCAGGCATTCACTGCCCTGGCTCAGTCAGCTTGGGCTGCCTTTGGAAAACTCTGTCTTGTTCTCTGCAGCCACAGACTCCACCACAGAGGGCATTTTCCTGCTGCAGGCTGGCAGATGCACACTGAGGGCTAGAGGGGATTTCTGGATTCAGAATAAAGCTGAGTGGACACTGGAAACAGAAACAGACTGTCAGCTTCTGCAGGTAGCTCTGGGAAGCTTTTAAAGAGAGTTTTGGGATCAAATGAAGGCCGTGTGGGTTTAGCTAAAATAACAGTGCTGGAGTGTTGGGAAGGCACTGTAAAGGCACAGCTGTCCCACAGCATTCGGCAAAGGCAGTGTCACACATCCTGCTCACACGTGCACTCTGGGGACAGAGCAGTTCAGCCTTTGCTGCCTGCTGCCTTCACAGGCGGACACTGCCCTCTAAGGCTGAACAGCAATATTAGCCTGAACTCTGACAGAAAGAAATTCCCTGGTATGTGTGGGACAGACGTATTAAAGTAGAATTTCATTGGTTTTTCCAGTTAGCCTCACTGACTACATTAGAAAGAATGACTATTGCAAAATCAGGGTTTTTTTCTAGATGTTCATAAGCATTTATATTTTGCTTTCAAATCCTCAAATTGAGTAACTTCCTCAACTACAAAGTGGCAACATAAAAATAAAAATGACAGGAAAGTTGTAGTGAAGAGGGAATGAAAACCCCTTAAAGTATTAAAAATAGTAGAATTTTCAGTGTTTTTAGAAATCTTTTCAAAGAATGAGAAGAAACATTTCATTTGGGATGTTGCCCAAGACAAGCTGGAAGTTTAATTATTAAAAAAAAAAAACAACCTTGTACAACCAGATGCAAGAATGTCTGTTGGGCCTATGATTTTTTGTACATTAATTTGTTTGAAAACAGAGATTGGTGTGGTCTGAATGTTTGGTAAACTTTGCCTATCTGAAGAAACAGGTATTTTGTATTTTTGTAAATGTAAAACTTTGTAAAGATACAGAAATTTTGAATTCTGCAGGACAGTCCTTAAATCTTCCATCAGGTCCTATTCAGGAAAAATCACCACCTTTCTTGTTGAGAGGGAGAGAAATGGCAGCATGGAGATTGTAGGTTTTGTCTCTGATACTGTATCATATAATACACATTTGTCTTGAAGTGTTTGTATATTCCAAGGATTGTTTAACTCTTGACAGGATCTGAGTTTCCCAACTCAGTCAAGGCTCACAGGATCCATTCAGAAAGACAAGTGCCAGGCAGAGCTTCTCTCTGTCCTGGAAACAGAAGGCAAAAGTGCTCATCTTAAAGTGAGAGCAGAGTGCAAGCCGAGGATTACTCTGGAAATTCAATTCAGGCATGACCTGCCCCAGCTGAAGGAAATCCCAAGGGAAAATGAGCTGTCCATCACTGCACAGAAACACTTAAAATATCTTATTGGAATTGGAATGAAATTGGGAGCCTGTGAGCTTCAAATGAATGGAGACTTTGACCCTGAAAAGAACCTTCAGTGGAAGATGCTTATGGAAAACCAATGCCAAACAATTCAGGTATGGAAAAGAATTTACTCCTTTCATGTTGAATTTTTACATCTAAGCTAGGACCTTTGTACCTGCTAAAGTCAAAAGACAATAATCTAAGGATTTCAAAGTTGTAGCAGAGAAGTAAGGAAAACATTCTCTTTTGATGTTGCATCTTACTTTTGGAGCCAGTCATTCATTTGTATTTTCACATGGCATAAGCCAAATTTTCTGTTGATCAGTACCTGCAGATGATGGATGGGCTTGTTCTAGCTCTGATGTGTTTTCTAAAACATGGTTGAGAATTCTGCAGGGTTTTTATATTCAAGAAATAATGATTATTCAAAGGTTGTCTTTGGCTTTATCAGCAGTTACAGTTTCTCAGCAGTCTGAGAAACAAACTCTGAAATAGTTTAAAAATATATTAAGTAAATAGATAATCTTTAGGTCAGAAAATTCATGGAAAGTTTGACAGACATGTTATCACATTATGATGTGTGGATTCAATATGCAAGTCAAGGTAAATCTGAATATACAAAGATGAGATTCATCTGCCCTTTTCCAAAACCAGAACTGCCATAATAACCTTATGTATACTGTCAGGTTTCACTGAATTTATGGATGCTTTGGGCCACTGGGACAATGCCAAGCATAGAATATTAATTAACTTTTCATTTAGGCAGGAAGAGCTGCCACATTGTCCAGTGTTCTATTTATGCTGATTCATTTATCAAAAATAATCAGACATATTCAAAATAAAAAAGACAAAATTTATAAAATGTATTAAAAAGCTGCCAAGATTTTGGAAACATCCTGTGGCTATGCTGCCTGATACATGTGATTTTACAGCTAGGTGTTATTAAAGCTACTACAAGGAATTAAAAGTTTCAGGAGTATAACATATTTGTGGTTGAGTGTAAAAGTGGTGAATTTTAAAAATCTTTTCTTTCTTTTACAGGATCTTGGAGCACCAATGAAAATTGATGGTTCAGGCTACCTTTTGATGGATAAGATGAACCTAGATTCACAGACATTGATCACTGTTGATGAAAGTAAATTCCGAGGACTCCTTATACTAAAAGTCACTGATGTGAGTACCCTGCAGGCTGTTGGAGTGTGTGTACAAAGTACTGAGTAATGTACTCTAACCTATTTTATTTGGAACAAATAGATAAGCTTTAGTAATAAATGCCAGAATAAAAAATAAAATAATAAAATCTTTGAAAATCTGGCACCTGCAGTGACAGATGTATGGGATAATAGGATACAGGCTCTGGCACCTCCTGAGTCACTTCCTCGTTATGCTCTTTATGTGTAAATTTTTGTTGTTTGTATTGTACTGTAGGATGTTCCATATATCACTGTGATTTACCCTGCAAAATAATAGGCAGTGATTATTCAGACACTGCTGTTTATTCAGTGAGACAGTAGCATCAGGAAGGCTGTGAGTCTCTGGCTTTTCTGTTGACAATTGCAAGTTTGGCTGCTCTTGTCATCAGATCAGGACAGTAGAGAACACACACAAGCATCTGTTTCCTCATGATGTTTCACTCTCCTGCCATAACTGGTAACTCGTGCATGTTTCTGTGCCATAGAGAAACAACATAGCTAGTGGGAGTTTAATTAATATTAAATGTAGGACAGACAGATTTCTGGTTTGAGCTCTGTATTGCAGCAAGCTTTGGGTTCTACACGTGCTTTGCTATCTGTGTTGTGCAATATTAACAGGAAAGGCAAGAGTTGGATGTGGTGCTAACCCATAACATTCAAGGAGCTGCTGACATTGGCGTTCCCATGAGGGTGTTACTTGATGTGATATCAGAAAAGACCAGTGACTTCTATAAAGGATTTATTCATTTCTGTGTGAACAGCAAGCAAGTAAGTGTCTCCTCCCTTTCAGTAATATGTGAAATAGAGGTTGAAGTGAGCTAATTGATTTGCTAAATATTGTTTCTGCAAACAACCCAAAAGCAATACTCTGCAGGGGCTGGTTTGCTTCTAAAGACCTTAATTAATTGAAGGCAGTATCTTTCAGCCACTCCTTCTGTGCAACAAATTTGACGTCAGCAATGATCCATGACTCCCATTTGTAAATTATATCAAACCTTCCTTATCAAGTGTCTTCACTTGGTGCAGCATATGCCCTTTTACAGTACGAAGTTGTGACTTCTAAGAAAATTAGACAATTCTTCACCATAAAGTTTTCATAGTTTTCATAATTTTATTCTAATGTGTAATTAGTCCAATAATTACAGTTATTCAGAGAGGTCTCCATATCAGAGATGTGCCACAGTTAACTTTTGTCATATTTACTTGGACTGAGCAGATTACGGAAGAACTGAACTTTGTCCAGAAGTTGGATGTTGTGTCTCTTAACTACAAACTTGCTCATAACATAGAGACATGGAAGACTTGGCAAATAAAAGACAGGATTGAGTTTCAGGTAGGTTATCAATGGCTGGGGAGACACGATTCCAGCCTGGAGTCATGCCACGAGGGGAGCAGCAGCTGTGGAAGTGAGATGGCAAAGACCAGTGGCTGTAGATGTGACTTTAGGCGTTTGCTGTTTTGGTGAAGGGGGAGTGCAGGTGCCCCCTTTGTTCTTGAGGGGAGTCCAGAAACTCTGTTCTCATGAGAGAACAGCTTAGACCAGGACTTTCCCCAGGCCTGGGGTTGGAAGTTGGCTCCCAGTGTGGAGTGAGAGGAGGGCACTGCATCTGTGTGTCTGACAGAGCTGCAGTGTGCCCTGGACACACAGGGCAGAGGGGAGCACTGGTGGGATTTCACTGGATCCTTTCCAAATGGTATTTTCCTCCCAGACTTCCTGGCACATTTTTTTATCTGAGAAACACAAGACTTACAAAAAACCACTCACTCTTTATTTACCATGTAGCTGCTTGAATAGCACTAAGGCATGCCCTACTGGAGAATACATGGTTGAATGGTTGAATTCTAAAATAAAAGGGACATTTGTAACTATGTTGTGTTATAAAATGATACAAGATGCATTTTTGACACATCCATGAGATGATACTGTCTCGACCAAAGAAAGCACTCTGACCAGCAGGAGCTTTAAGTTTTACAATTCTGTCTTTTAACAATTTGTTTTTGTTGCACACAGGCTATCTTGAACCTCAAAGTGACCAGGAGCTTTAGTTTGAAAGTGCTTTATGGTGCTCACCTAACAGCTCTTGAAGGACAAATCCAGGAGTTTGAAACAAGTACCAACATAACAGGGAAGTTCCACCACACTTTGCCATGGCTGCTACAAGCCAGAATCCCATCAACTTTACAGGTAGTTTTGGGATTTTGTTGTTTTGGTTTGGTTTTGTTTGGTTTTGGGTTTTTTAAAATTATAATTATTGTCCTGGGTGATGATGTAATTCAAGCCTGTGGCTTGAATGAAAACTACCATTTTGTAAGGTACAGGATGGAAGCTGAGATTTTCTGATATTTAAAAACTGTGGATGGCTAAAACCTGAACTACTGAAATAAGAAGTTTCTTCTTGACTGCTTTCTGAAGGAGACTCTTCCATTCTGATCAGTGTCAGTAGAGTGGGTATTGTTGATACTGTAACTCTACAGCAGAACAGCTTGAGCACATTGCACCAGGGGCTGGAACAGTGCTCCTATGCTCTTTAATGGGAATTTTATACTTAAAGAAGTGTTTCTTTGGGTGCTATTTTCAGGGAAGTACTGGAGTACCTACTGTCTGGTAAATATTGTCAGTAGGTAGAGATTAAGCATCTTTTATATAAAGGGAGTTGTGTTTGTGGGATAAAAGAGGACCTCATGAGAATTAGACATAGATCAGTGAGGCTGGCATGGCTTGACATTCATTCAGTTAAATGAGCTTCATACCAGAAAGTCAAGGATGATTAGTGAAAGGCCAAGATACATTTTGTTAATGGATAGGTTTTGACATAAGTATAGACGAGAGAACTTTCTTTCATTTCCATTTTCTCCTGTCTTAAAATCAAATAGCATTTAAATATTGTTTTGAGAACTTATATCTACATGTCTTTTTTAGATAGATGTGGTTTTTCAAGGGAGAAACACTACTCAAGAGAGGTATGTGCACATTGCAGCTGGAGAAACATCAATCACATACATAATAAACTCCTATTATGTTGGCCACCAAGTGGATATCTTCTGCCAGAGTGTGCACAGCAGTGAGGTACTCCAGGCATCTGGCTACCCTAAGGCAATCAACTTGATTCTCAGTTTACAGAAATCAGGTGGGTACCTGCCATTCCTGGCAGGTTTTTTTATTCTATAATAGCTCTTTGAGGATGTTTCAGCTGTTTATTCAACAGCTACAAACTGACTAAGATTTGCTGGTAGTACCTAAAAAGAGGCTTTATCTTGTTTGTAAGTAAAATTGTCATTCTGAAACTGCATCTGTTCATGCAGTAGATGAAGCCAGTCTACCCTGGCATAAATCCTCTCTGCATATCCCTCTTACACTGTGATCAGGTACCTTAAATGCCCCCAGGGGAATACATTCATGTTGAAGAAAACAACAGTGAGAGCACCAAAGGGCAGGAATTACTGAGGTTAGTAAGCACAGAACCAATACTAATGTGAGTGGCATCATCATTTTCACCCATTCGGAAAAAAGCAGCAGGACGAGAGGCCGCTGTCAGGACAGCCACAGTCACTGTGTGATTGCATCAATTTGTGTGGGTTTTGTCTTATCATAAGAAATATGGGGGGTTTCACATCTCCCATCTCATTTTTATCTGTTAGCAGTCTCGTATTTTCCTTTTCAAAAATGAAAAGCCGGTAGGAAAGTGGGGAAAGGTCTTCAGGTCATGCTCTTGTGGCATTGTTGAGGTGCTGTAGCTGGAACAGAACCAAAGGGGTCAGTGGAGGTCAGACCAGCTCAGAGCTCTTCCCTGGAAGAGGCTGCTACAGGCCAGGGATGCAGTTGGCTGTATGGATTAGTCAGCTCTAGCTGCACAAACACATTCCTGACAGGAACTGACTTGCCACTTAACAATGGATGTGGGTACACAACCTCTGTTACCACAAGACTTTATAAGGACAAAGTCCAAGGACATCCAGAAAAACTCTGCCCTTCTCCAACCACAGGCCAAAGTTCTTGTAATCTTGAATGACTGTCTTGATGAATGTATTAACCCAAAAGCTGGCTGGATTGATTTTATGCAAGCAGTACTGAAATTTCTCAAAAATCAGCTGCTCAAATTGGCACTGTTTTGTCCCTTCTGTATAGAAAACAAAGCCAAGACCATCTGTGAAATCCAATATGATGAGAAAGATGTAACTGTGACTGTGGATGTTGACACAGACTTTGAACCCTTTGGTCTATTTGTGTTCATGGCAGAGGTGAAGCATTCAATATCACTTCTCCATCACCTGGGACTTCCCTTCTTTCTTAAGGTAACGCACCACAGAACTTGTGCTGTGCTTTGATTTGAGCTGTCACTTGAGTTATACTTGCATTAATCCAAAGCACTTCCAGTGGCCTCAGTGAAATTACTCCAGGTTTATACGAGTGCAGCTGAGAGCTGACTTGGCCCAGTTTATCTGAATCCTCATTCAGCTTAAGTACAGAGCTAATGGTCCGTTTCCAAGGAATCTGGTCAGGTACCTGAAATCCCCAGTTTCAGGGTTAATCATTTCAGGAAGGCACATATTCACTGTCACTTTGCAGCTGATAGGGCTCACAAAAGTAGAAAGAACTTTTGGTAGAAAACAGCTGTCCTTCATATCTAGAGAACTCCTTGGCTTGGTTAAACCACTTGTAGCACAAATACCTAAAATGCTTCAGTGCTGAATAAACAGAAGTAGATTTATATTCCAAACTACTTGATAAGATCAACAAAGGCTGTGCCTGTTTATCCCTTGGGAGAAAGAAGTATATTAATTGAAATGTTTTCTTCCCTTTGGAAGGGTAGTACACAGAAAAACACTTCCAAGTGATCCACCACCTTCTTTTCAAATAACAGGACATGTAGCTAAGGATGCAAGAGTAAAGGTCAACTTTCCTGAACATAAGCATTAGAGCAATATTAAACCTGCATATTAAGTGTCAGTGTTTCAAAGGAAAATTTAATGCAAACATTTTATTGAAAAGTATAAGATATTTTCACTGCTTCTTCCCCATTAATATTTAGTGAAATGTCTTTTATCCTCTAAATGTTTGAATGAAAAAAAAAAGAAAAGCAGAGATGGTAATTCTTGAGGTGCCTTATTCATGTATAAGGTATGAGTATAACCAGGGGACTTCAGAAATTACTGTTCCCACAGACTTTGGGGACCAGTGTTGATATTGATGTGTGGTAGATGGCCCTCATCTTTCCCAGAGGGATTCTTTAGCATTATCAGGATAGAGCTGTAGATGATGTAGCAGCTGTGGGAGGAAGAAAATTCCCTGGAGTAAAAAATTTGTGGAGCCCCATCTATTTCTTAGGGGAAAAAAAAAAAAAAAAAAGGAAAAAAGAAGAAAAAAAGGAAATTTCTTTCTAGTGTATGAAAAATGAGAGTGGGGGAGACATAAATAAGAACCAGTAGCTTTAGACTTAAACCAGATAAGGGTACATTGAAAGTAACACTAATATTTGTCAATAATGCAAATGAGTAGCTATGGAAACATTAAAAAAAAAAAAAAAAAGGAAAACCTTTCTTGAGGCTCTTTGTTTACATCTAGGAAGCATCCAGAAGGCCTGTCTGGAAGATAAACTTCAGTCAAGATGATAGTTTAAAGTGAGTCAAGAGATTGTGCTCAGTTGAGGTGAAATGATGGGTAGAAGTTATGGCATGTGATTTGCTTATTTTCCCCCTCCACAGATGACAATTCAAGAAGTTGTGACTGAAAATGAAACTGAAGGAGCTCTGAGGCTGACCTATGAACAAAACACAAACTTCTCCTTTTCCATCAGTAGAAAAAAAGACCAGCAAGGGTAAAAGGGTCATTCTGAGCACTATAAAAAATGTCATTAGGCCACTGTGATTCCATGGAAAACAGTTACTGTATTAATCACCAAATCACTAGTGAAATGGGTAACAAAACTTGGATAAAGTGAGTAGTCACACCAAAGAGTCTGTAAACCTCAGGGAGTTTCTGAAAGCCTGCAGACAGATTCCTCCCCTCACAGCTTGGGACATGCCTGTCTCTCTGCCTGCCCACACGGCATCCAAGGAGCAGACAGCGAAAGAGTCCATAAAACTCTAGGCCTGAGCCAGACAAGTACTTAAAAATGTAACTTAACTTGGCATAACTGATTAAATTGTTTTGGCACAGTTGAAACTTGTAAAATTATGGAGCCTTGGTTTTCTAAGTTGGTATCATTATGGCTGTACCTGCACAAAAGGCTTTTAAGGGTGTTTAAGGGGTTTGATATTTTCAGCCTTGGGGTATTTCAGATACTTCTTAAGTTTCTAGCAAAAGACCTTTGCATTGAAAAGTCTTGTAAGGTCTGTTAAAATCTCTAATAATTGTAAGTTCTAAGTTTGTAAACCATGACAGTGCTTGTGAAGTCAGATTCCAAAAAACCCTGCTCATTTTTAAAAAGCTGATGCATTTGCTATGACAAAGTGATTTCTGGCTCAGTGGGCTACATTCTGTCCCTGGGATGCATTAACAGATTTTCTACTGAGCTCAGAGATAGTCATTTTGTGTGAATGCATCAGAAGCTGGGAGCTGGGTAAGTGTTCAGTGGAAGGTACTGCCATTTGTATCTCTAAAAGCTGTGGCAGACTTGGAGCTAACTCAGATGAACTTTTGCTGCCAGCCAGAGTGGACATTCTGAAATACTGTTGAACAAAAGTTCATTTCTTCCCTTTAGTGAAGAGTTGAATATAAAAGCACTCCAGACTCATCCCTTCTTTCTACAGTACTTCCCCTGTGCAGCAGAACTGTCTTCTAAGGTAACTATCTGCAAGTATCCATTGCATCCATCACTGCAAAGTAGACTTGTCTAATATTTTAGGCATCAAGCTGCTTTATTTCTAGTACTAGTATCTCTAACACTTTTGTTATTGTTGAGGATGTTCCCGTTTTTGAAGATGTTAACAATCCCAGTCTTTTCTTTCTCCTTTTTCTTTTTTTTTTTATCTTAATGGGAACATGAAAAGGTAAATTATGATATGAGTGAAGCAAAAGGCAAACTCTACCTCAGGATGGAAAAAAGGGATTTCAATGTTTCAGCAAAGCTGACTTTCACCGGAACCAGCTACACGAATGCCATTGAAGTGGCACAGACCATGGCCCAGGTTGGTACCATCCACTGGTGCCAAAGGCAGGCTGTGACAGGAGGGACTCAGGGGGTGGCTGCCAAGCAGTGAGGGGCAAACGCAGCTCCTGCTGTGTGAGGTGTTTGGCCCTTGATTTCTCCAGCAGCATGAGCAAACATTAGACTGTGGATTAGTTGGAGTTTATATTTGTTTGCTCCTATAGATGGAGCACACATATAGGATTTATAGGAAATAGGAAAAATAATGTGTTAAACACTGAACAATTGCCCGTTTTTATTACACAGGTACCACGCATTTCTTTTTCTAAATAAGACAAGATGTCACAATACCTATTGTTGTTTGTGCTATCTGCTGGATTTATTCTGTAATAGTGGGACTCTTGATGTTGTACGGATTATTCTGTGAGATAAAATACAGAAAATCAAACTCTATAATACTCAAAGACTGTTGTAAAGGGAATACTTAGTTGTTTATGTACATTCCATTATTTGCAAAGATGACTTTTGGTAGAAATGAAGACAAGTAGAAGTGAAGAGTTGCTTGTATGAGAACAGTGGGCTTAGAGTATCCCGGCGCTAGACCTTTCAAAAACCCATTCCTACAGACTCCATAGGACTTTGGGGTACCAAAATTACACTTAGGTTTTTAACTTCTCAGAGAACCTGGGGTTTAATGTTTCCCCTCTTTTATTTTTAGTTAAAAATTCTTCCGAGGCAACTTGTGTTTGTGACAATTTACCAAAAGGGCAACAGAACACGTCTGCTGAGGCATATTGCCCTGTGGGATGGCAAAGAGATAAAGCTAACAGGCACTTACACTGGACCCTTCCCAAAGCTGCCTGGAGGTCATGGCATTCAGGGTAGGTTTCTCAAGTCTTTTACAAGTGTTTAAAGCAGACTATAAAATAAAATAAATGACATAAATCTGATTTCAAAATGCATGTCCAAAGGGTTTCAATCCTGGTTTCAATTTAGGGCTTCTAAGGTCTTATTTTCTTTAAATTCATTATAGGTCTGGCAATTAGAAATGTCCACTTCAGAATAGTCTTTCTGATTTGTGAATATGAAACATAAAACTTAAGTACTGGGTACTGCAGGGAGCTCTGGTTACACTGGCTGTTACCTTGAGGTGTTAAACCCTTATGTTGAGGCTTTATGATCTGAAAACAGAGAAGATAACTGCACTTACTTGTTTGAGTGTTGTAAGCTGTTCCCCTTCCAGTGTGAGGCCATCTCAGTTTCACACAGATTACTTCCCTGGCTGTTGTTGCTGAAGTTGCTCTGGGTGTAGCTGTCAACCTTTTGATTATTGCAGGTAACGACTGTTTTGCTGGTAAATAGGGAGAGGGTTCCTGTTTTCACTCACATTTCCTCATGTTGGGCAGATATCAGCACACTGAAGTCATTGTGGCTGCTGGGGGGAGGGTGTGTGTGTGTGTGTGTGTGTGTATGAGCAGGGACTGTGTTTCCCTGGGAAGCAAGGGGTGTCTGCTGCCTGTGGGAAAATGTCCTGGGAATGGTCATGTTTCCTGGTGGGAAATCTTACTTGTTTGTTTTCCTTGTAGTGGAACTTCTCCATCCTCTCTCCATCCCTTTTCCGTGGCATACCAGGGTCAACTTATACGTGAAACATTCGGCACACAGCCACCGGGATGATCTTACTGTTGTTTGGAATGAGAAGGACGAGGTACAGTGGCCCAGAGCAAATAAATGTCAGGAGAATGACAGGAATATCAAGAGGTTTTGGGTTTTTTTTATTAAAAAAGGCACTAAGCAAGCCAGGGAATTCAACTACATGGCAAACTATCCCCTTCTTGGATATATAAAAAGTTCTAACTATGAAAATGAGCAGCTGATACTCTTGTAGGGAGTATTTTCAGGCCATGTTATTTCTTTGTTTGCAGTAACCCCACACCTTGCTGCTTAACGAAAAGTAATGAAATGCATGAACTTCAAAGCACTGGGTAAAGGCCTCTGAGAGTAGGTGGAAAGAATAGCACAAATGTCATGCTTAAAGCAGCTTAGGGACAAAGAAAGAAAATCTAAGACAAGTGAGCGAGTGTGAGCATTAGTTGAGATTGAAAAGGAAGAACTCGTTGCATGGGTATAATACTGTGTGTACCCCACAGAAGGGGACACATACCTTGCTTAGCATTTTCAGCTTTACTGATTCAGTCAAAGCTCTTTCGTTTTTCATTCTTTCACTCTCCTCTTTATTAGCAAGACTGACAAATATGGAACAGTTGAAACCAGTCTTTGTTTTCTTAAAGTAAGTCAGCACTATTCTTTAAAAATAGAAAGACTAAAAAAGACAGAACTAGGAGAACTTGAGGTAAGTTGATTTCCAGATGTGGTTAAGTGGGGACACTTTTCTGACTTGCTGCTAACTGTGCTGTCTTTACATGTGCATCTGAAATGCAGCACCTTGGCTGAGTATTACATTATTTTCTGAACAGTGGAAAGATAGAAGACAACGTATAAAATATGCTACCATACATAAACATAAGTGTGCCTGCAAAGAGCACAGAATTTCTTGATTTCTTTAAAAAGTGTTAAAATTCCAAAATTTACTTTAGCAGTCATGTAGAATGTTTTTTTTACTACTACTTAAACTACCACAACTATTTAAATGTCACCACTATCTAAATTACCACAAAAATATTTTGCTCTCAACAACATAACAGAATTTAGCTCCCGATGAAGCAAATGTCTTTCTCTTGTGCTTTAACTTTGCAAGCTGTGTCTAATGACTCTGTGGCAGTGCAGCCTGCAGTGCCTAAAGATGAGACCAGAATTAAGCCTCAACAAACGTAAGCATTGTTCATGGTTTTACTGAAATACAGAGAATAGATCTGCTTTGAGCTGTGCTATGCAGGGAATTCAAGCAGCGAGAATTGTCCTAATTTGAACTTTAATTTGCCTTGTTACTTCAGAAAGGTCTTTATTGTGCACATAATTCATCTGAGGACAAGGTACAGGGAAATTGTACTGGGTGCATGTTTGAGGTCAGCATGTGAGAGGTGTTTTATTTCACAAGTTCCTTTTCCATCTGTTGATATGGATCAGATATCAGTGTCATCTTCTCTGAAGTTTGGAAGACACTGGACAAGCTACAGAGCCACTGCTGTCCACCCATTTAATTACACTCTGAAACAACTAGGGGTGCATTCCCTGTCGGAAAGAAGTGGCAGAAAGTACAACCAGCAGGTGAGATCATGAGACTGGGCTGCAAAATACACAGCTGTGATGCTGCATTTACTGGGAGTGTGCCTTTCACCCCTGAGAACTGCAGAACCAGATATCATCCTGAAAATGTAAAGAGCACTGAGTGCTGTTGTGGCCTTGTGTCCAAACCACCAGCACTGTTTCCTTTTTTAAGCATAACTGTTCCTAGCTGACAGCCTTGCACTTTCAGCACTGACCCATTTTGGATGGGAGGAACACAGAAGTGCACAGGAACCAGCCAAGCAATGAAAATGAGGCAAATTTGGTCCATAAAGCAATGAACAAACTCCTAGTCCACACACACAAGAAAAACAACAACAAAAAAAGACCCACAACAAAACCAAACCAGAAACCCTTTGATACCCCTGTGAAGAAAATGTAAATTTCTGGATTGTAGAGGAAATTGCAACACAAATGAGAAAACATACAAGGCTAGAAATGCTTTAAAATATAGTTGTGAAGTGCACTTGCAAAGCATATAGAGGGAAAAAGAGGAGGAGGAACTCCACAAATCATCCTTCAAGATCAAATACCACAGTATAATTTCTGTCTGACAGTGCACTGTGTGGGTCAGGACACTGCAGCTGCTGAGGCTGAAGGCTTTCAGCAATAAGCTGTGCCAGCTGTGCAGTGTTTGTTCGTCTGAAGCCCTTTGGTCTCAGGGGGGTTTGCACAATACTCAGGATGGTTCCAGATTCGTGTTCAGAGGAACAAACCCTCTTGTAGGGTCATTATTGCAGTTGTGCCATTAATTGCTTTGCATGACAGACCCCAGGCAGCTTCCCGAGAGGGTAACAAAAGCCTTCCATGGCCTTGGTTGTAGAAGTGCAGCTTCCCTGCCTTTGTCTCAGGCCTGGAGCTTCCAGGCCACAGATTTCCACAGAGTTTTAACATGGATCTGTCACAGCTTTCACTGTGGCTCTGTTTTCCTCCACTGGATGGGGATCATTCTGCTGGTTCTAGTCTTGCTGCTGGACAAATCCTTCTCTGCTTTCAGCTGCAGGTCTCAGGAAATGCTGGGCAGCCTGCTCACCTCCGGCTGAGCCTGGAGGATAAATCCAGGATGGACATCACTGCCTGGGGTGGCTGTGTGACACTCACTGCAGGGCAGGTATGAGTCTTACAGCCTTGGAAGGGTTGAGTGTAGCCAAATTTCTGTGTTTGATCCTCACAGAATAATTTTTTTTTCTCTACTTGTTACCATATGAAAGCCTTGAAGTCAGCCTTTTTGTGTCTCAGAGGAAGAAAAATAAACCCTGTGAAAAATTCTGTTTCATATTGCCAGACATGGTTGTGCTTGGGCTGCAGCTTTCGCTCAGGACAGAAACCCTTAGGTTTCTTGGGAGAGACTGAAGCAGTGTTTTATGGGTATGGACCATCCAGGGGTTCTCACAGGGTGTGGTTTTGCCCAGGAAACCTACTGCCCTAGGATATACTGAATACTTCTTTTAAAAAATTACTTATATGTGTCAATTTTTTCCACTTTTCCAGCTTCAGAGAATATTAAGCACGGAACACCTGCATGCATGTGGGTCTCTAGAGCAAAGACCAACCTTATTTAATGAATACCTAGATCTGAACTGGGATGACAAAAAATTCAGACACAATTTCACATATGAGGTAAGAGAAGGCAGTTATTTGTATCTGTCAGATATTTGTATCTGTTGACTCACCATTTTTATGGAAGCTGTTCTTAGCAGATGAGAAATTTTGTTTTTAGAGGTAATGTTGAATGGATTTTAAGAAAGCTTCTGTAGAGCACCATTTTCAGTGAGATATCATTATTTCACTTTACCTTTACATATTTCTCTACACAGGAAGAAAGCTAAATGGAGCATAGCTAAGAAAGAAAGGGTTCTTACAAATTAGAGGCCTCACCTGTGCCCTAAATTTGCAAAACTTGTAGGATGAGGGACCGGTAACAAGGCTGATAAGCCAAAACATTGTCAAGTGAAAATGTTATGTTTTGGAAATGTTACATTAAAATCCTGAAGCTACTGGAATAACAAAAGCCAGCCTGGGGATGGGATGAGTGGGCTCCAAGGAGTGTCTTAAGATCCTGCTGTCATTTTTAACTTTGTTTTCTCGGTTTATTGCAGAGAAATCAACTCTTGTATCCTGATAAGTTTCAGTTAGAAGCTATTCTGGAAAATATTTTCCTGACCCCATGTACCAAACAGAAGATTCTGGGTAAAATAGAAACAAACTACCGCTCTTGCCTGGATTACTATACAAGCTTTGAGTTCTGTGACCTTCCAAATGTAAGTCTGACATAAACACATTGAACCTACTTCACTTTAAATGTAATTACTCATTTGGAGACTTAGTTTTCCCCAGCTGCAACTCTTCACAAGAATTACCATACTTCTGTAACTTAAATAAACAGTGTCTTTTGATGGACTGAGGCAGAAAGGTTGTGTTTGCCACTGTAGTGTATTCTACAGGTCCTTTTATGGTTGTAAACCTTCTCACTTCCTCCATGTTCTCTCTTTCCTATTCCTCTTTCAGAGGTCTTTTCATTTCATGTTTCTGGAGAATACCAAAACAGGCTCATAAATGATCAAAAAGGAAACTAGAGAGGAGTAAAAGTGCTTTCCTTCGCCTGTGGGTAAAAGTTTGCTGGTTTTTATGATTGCTCTGCTGGTAGATTTTTGAACTGTAATGCAACCTCATTTTTCTATTACACACATAAACTGAAGGCCCATCCATGATCTTCCTTAGGTGCATGCTGGACCTCAGAGCTGCTTGTAGAGACTCACAACAAACACAGAACTTAGAACTTGCAAGAAATGTCTCTCTCCAGTTCCCAGTGGTTGAAACACATCTTGGTTTCCTTATTTGCTGTCAGAGCTGGTCACACTCTGTTAGCAACAGGAAAACTTTTTCCCAGACCAAGGTGTGACAGAACCTGTCTATAATGCAAAGAAGGTATATGCATGTCACTCCAAAAGCAGGTGCCTCTGTGTTTTTGGATCACCTCTTCAAAGGCATCATGGTTTAAGCCCAGCTGGAAATTAAGTACCACAGACACTCACTCAATGCCCTCTCTCCCTCCCTGCTCCCTGTGGAATGGGGAGGACAATCAAACGTAAAACTTGTATGTTGAGATAAGAAGAGTTTAATAATTGAAAACAAAGTAAAATACAATAATAATAGTTAATACTACTAGTACTAATAATAATAATAAAAAGGAAAAAACTAAATTAAGTGATGCACAATACAATTGCTCATCACCTGCTGCCCGATGCCAGAACCCCCTTCCCAAACCCAGATTTGCCCCTGCTGGGAAACTTCCCCCAGTTTATGTACTGGACATGATATTCTGTGGTGTGGAATATCCCTTGGGCCAGGTTGGGTCACCTGTCCCAGCTGTGCTTTTGTGCACCTCCTCACTGGCAGAGTAGGAGACACACACACAAAAAAGTCCTTGACTTAGGATAAACACAACTGAGCAAACCCCAAAACATCAGCGTATAACCAAGCCCACTCTCATTCCAACTCCAAAGCTCAGCTCTGTACCAGCTATTGAGAAGAAATTAACTCTATCCCAGTCGAAACCAGGACAATATTCACCTCACCTCCCATGCATCACCAATTTTATCAAAACATCTAGGCTAGAGTAGCTGAGAGGTGTAGGAGCAAAAAACATTGGACATTTTAACAAAATACAGTTCTCTTGCAACTGTTCCTCTGGTCTTCGGCTGTAATCACTGAACATGCTTTGTCGTAGCACAGAAACTGAAGATGTAATGAAGACAGTGCCATGAGGAGCAGGAGGATGTGCTGGTTTCTGAAACTACAAGTTTTGTTCCTGGTGTAATTTCATGAGAATGCTGCCACTGTATAACTTCTCACTACTCAAAGCAGAGCCCATTTGTTTGGAAGAATTTGGAAGCTTTAACACCTTTTTCGTGCATACCTAGGTAATTGTTTTATCTGGAAAGCACCAGCTCAACAAAGATGACATCATTTTGCAGTCAGAGGGCAGATTCCACCTTGCCGATCACGGGAGAGATGAGGGCTTGATTGGAATATCCATAAAGAATCAGAGCACTGCTGATGTGAAGAATTATTCTTTGGAAATTGAAGTGAGTGAGTTTCTATTTTATTTTACTTGCACTGGGGTTTGGTTTTTAAAGGCCTGCTGCCATCTATCTCCCAAACAGATCAGGTGCAGGCAGTGACTGTAAAACAGCAGGCAACACAAAACACTCCTGGTTTCTTTAGTGCTGTCTCTAAAGCAGCAGTTAGGCAGTGTCCCTGTGGTGTGACCGACAGACAAAGAAAGGCACCAACATTAGTTCTCTGCAGAGCTGTCACAAACAAAGTAAGCCTGTTTCTGGTGGAGTGTATCAATTTTAAGAGGCTGTGTGCTGTTATAACTCCCCTTCAGCATGACTGCTCTGCTGTGTGAGGTATGGGGTTTTCACCTCACCAGAAGAAAGAGGGAAACAAAATACAATGTTTACACAAAGCATCATTCGCCAGAAAAAAGAACTGGCAAAAAAAGAACTAAAAAAGGCACAGAACAGCTCATATGATGATCATTCTGAGACAAATCTCTTCCTTTTTCTCTCTCCCCCTCCTCCCCATTTTGCATTTGCTTTTAATTTCCTGTGAAATTAATATGGTGGAGAGGCAGATGGAGACAACAGAGTGAGGCAGAAAACTAACAGGGTCAGCACCATCCAAACTCTTCATTAGCAGGAATGTGGGTAGTAAGCACTAACTGAGACAACAGACCATCCCTTAACAAAATTATGATGATTTAATCAGTAACACATACTATATTATTTTTCCATCCCTCTCTTTTTAGAGAGGAGGGAAATGAAACAAGTATCAGCTGCTCTGCATGAGCTTGCTTTATTCTGTTTTTTGGAATAAATGGCACAAATTAGCAGCCTCACAGAGAGCTGACTGGGACATCATGTTTCTTTCATTGCTTCCGTTAAAATTTTGTCCACAAGCCTCGTGCAATCCAATCATTCAGCTCCTGGGCCAATCACTCTGATGCTTGTGCCTCTCTCAGTGTAACTCCTGCATAGTGCACAAGCATTGGGAAACATTTCCCTCACCACTTACCCTTTTGTGGGAAGCACTGATACTTGAGCACCATCTCTGAACGATCATTAATTCTGTGTGGTGGCTTTGAATAAATGTTTTTCCTTTATTGCTGCAGTTAAGAGCCTTTGAAGATATTTGGCTAGGCCTGACAGGAACTGCTGCTTCCTCATCTGTCCGGAGCCAAATCCTGGTGGAGGGGATTGTTGATCAGAAAGAGAGAGTAAAAGTAGCTGCTTCAAAAGGAAAGGAGTGTTTTCAGTACTACATGGGCTATCTGAAAGGTACGTACCTCACTGACAATGCTCTCAGCCACAGGACTTAGTTGTAGGTCATCCCGCAAAGAGCAGGGAGCTGCACTTGGTGATCTTTATGCGCCCTTTCCAACTGGAGCTATTCTGTGACTCCCAGCTGTCATTGCTATGAAGAGACAGGAAGAAAGGCCCTGTCTCTAGTGCTGAGCTAGCTCAGTTCATTCAAGCAAGCTATGGTCTTTCAGATAAAAAGCTGAAGCTTAAAATTTGTTACAAAGGTCAATTTGGGAGACGTTTTTGTATGATTACAATAGATGGTAACAAAAGATAGGATTAATTTCCTCTTGATTTAATCACCTTAAAATTGTATGCCTTGTTTAAGATAATCATTGCATTCTAAATTCGATAAAGGGAATGAGAGAGGCACCTTCAGAAACTGACTGCAGCACATGCTGGAAGAGCTGTGTGAACTGGGATGTGTGCAACCACTGGCTGCAGGGGATGGTCTCACAGCAGTCAGCTCTGACTGACAACGGAGAGGAAAAAATGGTCGTTGGTTCAAGCTGTGCCTAACTTCTATGGGTAAAGTTAGGTGAAATGAGCTGCAAGGGGTGGGGCTCATCCACATTTCAGCTACATTACAGCTGGGTGCAAACCAAGTAGATTTGGTGGTATCCCAGTTGTCTCAAATTCATGTTGCTGACAATCCCAGCCCTTGTTTCACTTACGGATTTGCCATCCCACACTTCTGCAGGGGAGTTTCTCTCACGTTCGTGTCTTCACCTGTGCGTGCTATGATGTTTTTGAGATTAGGACCATTAGCTGGTGAATAACTGAAGTCAGAAGTTTGTAGAAATGACTCATCTCGGCTCTCTCAACCCAGATTCTATGTGCACTTTGCCAACCATTTGTTTATGCTCATCACTGCTTCTGTAGAACTGACTTGTGTGTGTGGTGGGTGGAACTGACAGGCTTTCATTTAAGGGCTCAGCAGTTTTGAAACATCTGCAACGAGTGACAGTGAAGACTAAAGTAGAAAAAAAGGCCTGTAAATCAGTGTGACCGAGAGATTTAGATTTACATTAATCCAGTGCTTCCTTTGCAATAGCTGATCTGTATTTGTAATTCATTCACAAGCCACACAGAAGAGAGATCAGACCCTGACACTGATCTAATTTTCTCCTGCTTATCTCTTGTGTTTTGTTTTTCCCTCCACACCTAACACACTCAGACTCTGATTGATCACCTAAGTAATTAAAAGCTGACTTTGAAACAATGCCTGTCAGTGTTGTTCCTGTAAATGAAGTGCTCTCTTTTCATTCCCTAAGGAGATTGGGAAGAAGGAATGGAAGTCAGTGCTTGTTCTGATGGGCAACAGATGGCTGTCATTAACACCTATCTCAGCATCAATGGTGAAAGGCAGGAAAACGTGGGACAAGTGACTCTAGCAGCTGCTAACGGAAGCTTGAGTTTTCTGGTGCATGGATGTGGGGATCCAGTTCTTAAGGTTGAGGTGAGACCCTTGAGTGGCTGTTAACTGCAGCGTGATTTTCCCAGAATATTATTTGATTTTGTCATTTTGATGGAGCACCTTCCATGTAGGCTCCAGGTGTGAATCTTGGTGAGTAACCAGGAAAAATTATGCAATTTTTAAATTTTTTCACGTTGATATGAAAAGTTACCACGGTGAGAATTAAGAAGTTCAGCCATGCCCACAGATGGAAAATACAGGACCCTCTTGTAAAGGGTGGATCCTCTGAGGAGGGTAAGGAAATAAAGTGAGAGCAGCAGTAACTGCTCAGTGTGTTGGTTACAAAATGAATGATTAGAATCCTGAATGTGCCTTCACTTTTAACAAGGTTTCACATACTCTCTGCTTGGGGGNTGTTCCCATGTCTATCCACTGAATAATGCAGAAGTCGTTTCCCCTAAGAAATGTGAGGCCACTGGGGGTGTTTGCTGGCATTTAAACTAATACAAACTTCGAATGATTTGGATCCAGCACAAGCAATTTTAAGTAATGAATTCAAGGTTTTAATAATCTTCTCACAGAACAAGCTTAATGAAATTGGGAGCCTTTTGAAGGCCAAACTGATAGAGAAGATAAAGAAGCTTGATGGAAACCTGTGGAGATTCAGGAGATCAGTAAGTATCTGTACATGATCTGTGAAAACACCATGAAGTGTTCATGCAGTGTTAATTAAACATCGTTATATTGCCTGCAGCTGTTTTGTTTTGCTCAAACATTTCAACGATTACTCCTGTGCTGCACGTTTCATGGTAGAGATCCTGTATCTCTGCACCAACACTGTGGAGTCAGAATTGCCTCGCAGTGAAGTCAAAGCTTTGCTTGAGATCAGTGTGTGTTTTGAAATGGCTTCTTTTTTGGAACCACTGTAGGTGCAGCATGTTGGTTTCCTGTCTGAAGCAGCTGGCTGGCTTTCGGTGGCCTTGCAAAGGGCAGCAGGATTCCTGCACAGTGGGGGCAGAGCTGTCACCCAGGTGTGGAAGCAAAGTGGAATCGGGCACATCCTGAGAAGCAAGATCCCTCTTTACCTGGAGAAAATTCAAGACGTTGTCCAGCAAATGCTGAATGAATTACAAAGTAAGCAAAACAGTGCAAAGCAAGAATAGGGACAATGTCAGTGCAGGGCAAACCAAACTTGGCTGTAAACTATCAAACATACTGAACAGCACAAGCGTTTCTATTTTGATCTAGCAAAAAGTGCTGACCTTGGCTCTCAGTGCACAGAGTGGGAGCCTTGATGCAATAAGCTCTAAGAAGGGTCTCTGTGAGCACCTTCCTAATGAAATCAGTGGTGAGGCTTTTTCTTGGTTGCAGGAGGCTGGGTTCAACCGGCTGAGAACAGAGCCCTTAATTCCCAAGCTGAAGTATTTCTGCTAACAGTTCCCTGGCAAGCCTTTCCTCCCAAAGGGCGGTTCATATCCATCCTTGAGTTTTTAATGCTTGTACTAATCGGATTTCATTTGATCTGTTTTTTTCCAAGACTATCCAGTAGCCACTAATTCACTGTTCAGCTGGACTGTGGCCCATATAGAAACCTTTGAGAAATGTGGTCAGCTGGAATTAGCTGCAAGAACCTTCAGTTCTCACAAGGGTAAAAACTCACTTTGAGCCACTTAGCTTCAGGCTCTTCCCACTCAGAAGTTGGATTTAGTTGCTATACCATGCTTGAAATCAGTTGTGACCAAACTGTCCTGTAGCTCAGCAGGTGCAGTCTGTGCAGTACAGCTCTGCTGGGGGCACATTGCAGAGCATCCCTTATGTTCCTCTTGGACAGCAGCAATGCATTTGTAAGGGGGTCAGGGTTAGAGCTAGATGCCTTTCAGTTCACAGCTGTGCAATGTGCCTGAGGGCCGTGGAAACACAGCTGCCTCTTCCACTTCTCTCTGCCCCTCCCTCACTTACGCTGGAAGGCGGGTAGAAACAAACAAGCAAACAGCCACTTTGTACCAAACCAGCCAAGGTTTGTCTCATTAATGTGTTTGCTTCAGAGCCATTAGCAACTTTGAAGGATGCCTACTACGATGTAACCTTGAAGCCACTGGATGAAGTCTGGAAAGAGAAGACAGAAGAGTATATGAAGAAAATCCAGGCTTTCTTGCCCAAGATTGTAAAAGATGTGTGGCTAATGGAACCAATCCAGGTGGCATTAAGGGTTGCGAAAACAGGCTTGGATATGGTTGGTATAACTCAGTTCTCCATTTTTAATCGTTTGAAAGACAAGGCCTACAAATTTAAGTCTCAACTTTGAACTATGACTACACAGAAATAGTTAACTATTTTTGTTCATGGAAATAGTGTAGTGATCTTTCCACATAATAAGCTTGTGCACAGCTGATTTACTGTTCTTGCAGTATTTGTCCCTGCTTTGAAAGAGTACTTTTCCAGCTAGAGGAGAGGTTGTTTTACTAGTTCTGGTTGAAATCACAGTAGCAGTATCTGTCATTCATGTAGCTTTTACTTTGCTTCCATAGAGAGGAGGAATTGTGATTCCAATGAACAGTGTACAAATAAATCTGGGCTCTTCTAGTTGAAATGAAAAGCAAAAAAGATATATAATGAGGCCAATTTGTATTAGTGAAGATTCCAGTCTTTTCCAAGCTACTGAAACGCATTAACTTAGTGAAGCATTGGTATACTTTAAGTAATGTTATTTGGGAAGAATACATTTCTGTCCATTATTTGTTGGTGTTGTGACTAGAGTCTGTCCTCTGGATATTAACCTCTACGTAACAAAGCGCTGTCAGGCAGGCGACAAATGCAAGAGAGACTAAAGTGGTATTTCACATTTCTTGATTTAAAACTCATCTGCAAGTACTGACCCTGCCGTGAAGCCACACTGGAACTGGTTTTCTCTCTTGACTCTCCAACAGGCTACACAGCAGGTGCTCAGGTGGGCAGAGGCCACGTTTTCCAGAGCTGTGAGCAGGATCCGGAAGCCCTTGCTGAACCTGTACAGTTTTTCACCCAGGTAACTGGTAACTGGTGTTTGCCCAGAGCAGGGATCCTGCAAAGTGTTCTAAATGGGTATGTGCATAGTCTTCCTGTCAGTTTGCAGCTGAGAGTTCTGGACAGCCACCCAACCACTCTTTGCTTTGGCCACATCACATCGTAATGTTTATTTCTGTTGGCTGCCAGGCCTGACTTCGTTTGAAAGGAGCTACTGGGCAGTAAACAGGCTATCAGTAACTGCTAACCGGCCTGGGGCAGTGCAGCTCTTGGCCAGAACAGGGTCCCGTTTTGCTGTTTTAACCAGACTACAGTTCTTATGAATATTTCACTTCCACATTTCTAATAATAAAGCAACAGCATTTCATCAGTTCAGCAGGTAAGGGGTGTTCTCTTTGTATTCTACAGGAACTGTTCCGTGGCAGGAAAACTGCCAGTTCTGCCTAAAGCAGACCTGTCCCTGCAGCTGGCAAACGTTACCACTTACCTCATTGGAGAAAAACTAATGAGGCCTCTGCAAGACCTCTACAATCTCAACATCCTTGCAGAGTACTATAGATTCAAACGGAGGATGATGGAGAGCCCCTTTGAATGTAAGCCCTTTCAAAGTGCTGCTTTGTTTTGTACCTGGTTCTATTTCCACTTAGTTCTTTATTTTAAAAATCGTATTTGGAATAGTAGCTTACATAGAGATGGTTGCTAATTAATAATTTTCCCATAAACTTACATACAGTCTTTCCTGTAAGACAGTGATGGTATGTGTAAGATCAACACTCTGGACAAAGCTGACATGCAGTAACAATGCTCTACTTAATATTCATGCAAATTTTGCAACTCTTAACACTTCTACTCTTAAAACTAGAAATCAGCAGGTGCCATTTATCTGCCTTATCCATATGCTCCTGTGAGTTGACACTATGGTTCAGTGCCAGTCACACCTGTTGGCTCTGTGTCCTGGCACAGAGGCTTGGGAACTGGCGCCTTCACCTCTGCTGCCTCTAGGATGAGCAAGCTCAGCCCTACCAAAGCTTCAGAGACAGTATTGCTTGTGAAAGTATTGCTAAATGCAAAAGGAATGCACTAATAGTCCCAACTGGCCCTTAGAGAGAAGGGCTTTTCCAGAAACCCCTTTTTAATGGATTCTTCCCAGCAGACAGAGACACAACAGCGGGCTGTGAAAGTAGGTCCTAGTGACCAAATCAGCTGAGTGATGATCACCAGGGTTTCCTGGACTGCAGCTGTTTGATGTGCTGGTTTGGAAGGGTTGTTTTTGGAGACAATATTCTTGTGTTTTCTGCATAAGAATGTATAGTGTGTGTATTTATAAATATGACTATCAAGCAGTGTAATGATAAATCAAGATGAGCTTTGAATCCCAATTCAAGTTTATTGTAAAGTTTTACGGCACTCAGGTAAATCTATAACAAAAAATAAATCATTAAATTGCTTCGTTTCTGAGAAAGTTTTGTTGCAGAGCAACTACAGTGTAACTAATTAAAATGTAAGTGTAGTAATGTCAGTATGATAGTAAGTTGAGAAATTATTTTAAGAGTATGCCAGCAAGAAGCTGTGCATGTTGCAGTATGCACAGCATCTACTGCTCTGTAGAAAACTCACTGCTGTTTCTTCTGAAATACCATTCTCCAGATCATGCCATGTTAGTGGGGACCAAGCACCTCGTGACTTTTGATGGAAAAATGTATGATTTGGCATCAAAGTGCAGTGTACTTCTTGCCAAAGATTTTGTTCACAATGCTTTCACTGTGATACTAAATGAGGAAAGTAGGAACTCAAGATCACTGTATGTGGAGATGAACCAGACTGTGATCAGTATCTACCCACGACTAAAGGTAGGAAGAGCAAGTCAAACATTTTTTATTTTTGGCAGAAATTTTCAACTGACAAAAAGAAGTTTTTAAAATATTAATGCTCAAAACATAGATCAGAAGCACTCTCAGACAAGGGCTTTAAAGTAACCACTTCACAAAAAGAAAATACCTCTCCAAAGCAAAACCAGTTTAACTCAAGGGCTGCGTCTTTGCTCTCTGTATATGCAAGAAACTTTTCAACTTTCCTCTGACATGGTCTAAAAGAAAGGCAGTGAGGGAGGCTTTGTGCTTTCTGCTCTTTCACAAGTTTAACACAACCCTGTTCTTATTCCCTTAATTCTGGACTAAATTGGCCTCATCCCACCTGCAAACCCAGACTGTGCTTTCCTGTGACTGAACTTTCATTATGACAGATTTGAAATTGCATTTTCATTTTAAAACAGATATCCAAGATGCATAACTTCTCCTTTACGGAAGAGAACTGCCAAGTACTGGATCAATCCCTTGAAAACAGTACCATGAATTCAAGGCGAGAAACCAACAAAATAGAAATATCTGATCGCAAAGGAGTTTCTGTCTCTTGTGACTTTCAGTACGATCTCTGTACTGTCACTCTAGCTGGGTGGCACCACGGTGAGTATCAATCATACAGCTGTCAGTCATTTTTGCTATCTCTGAATTATCTGTATGACCAGTAGTACCAGCATCTGTGCTGTCTTTCACTTGTTTTTCCCCTCTTCATTTATACACATCCTGGAAATGGCCCTAGGCATTCCCAGTAATTGCCCACTAGAGCACGGAATGCACCATTCCAGTAAGGAGAGCAAGTTATATTTTACTGTTGATTCAATGCAATAAAGCAGACAGAAAGCAGAGGCAGAGGTACTGCACTCAGCCCAGCCCCAAACCCTGGCTGAGAATGTGCTCTAAAGCAGGCTTAGCTTGTCAGACCTGCAAGACAATGAGAGGGAGGCCCAAAACCTCCCAGGGTTTTTGGTATACTTGGAATGCATTCCTATCCATGTACCCCACACTATTCTAAAACTCACCCCCTAAAGATTACCAGAGAATGGATCTGATGCCTTGGTGTGCTCAGAAGCCCATGACCAGCTGAGACACGAGATGGCAATGCAGGCTGGGCAGCTTCCCCTCTTCCACACTAGAGCTGAGCCCTGCTGGACAGAGTAACCAGAGCCCAGAGACACCTGCTGTAATCTTCCTGCACCTACTCCTGACAACTCCTATTTTACTCCATTTCCATCTCCTCCCAGGTATTTCAGCTGGGCTTTTTGGTACCAATGATAATGAAGCTGGAAACGAATGGATGCTGCCTAATGGTTCCTTCACTGACAATGTGCAAGAGTTCACACAGAGCTGGCAGGTAATGAGCTGAGGGGTTTCTGTGTGCAGGGCTGCTGAGCACGGAAGGCACTGTCTGACACACTGGGTTGGCTTAGATGAACTAAAGCTCGACAGTGAAAACAGCAGCACACTGTAGTGTTTTGCTGTGTCTAACCAGGGAAAAGGTTGCACATATTTGCTAAAAACTGTTCAAGGATTCCCTATAAATAGGCATTGAGTATTTTTGGCCTAGGTGGTAAGGTAAAACATAGAGGTGGCTGCTGCTGCTGCTTTTAGGAGAAACTGATGTTGGAGCCAAGTATCTTTGAAGTTTTTCTCCTTAGAGCACCTCTTCCTGGAATGCAGGGACACGTGCAATCAGGTCTCAGCCAAATCTGTATGTTCATCACTCGGGCCACAGTTTGAAGTTTTCTTCAGAGCTGTTAGTTCTAGCTGGGTATGTTGAGCTTCTTAATTTTCTTTGTTCTTCCTGCTTCACATCTGATCAAACCCAAAACTTTAGAAACAAGTAACTAGTAAATTTGCTTTCCATCCCCACACCACATTCAGACTTTTTTGGAAGGTTAGCTGCTGCTGTCAGTTACTGACTTGCATAAAAAGACTTCCTCTAACTATCATAAATAAATGTTTTGCTGTAAAAATTTTATACCAGTAACATTATACCTGTGCTTAATTCATGTACTCTGTCATCAGCTGCAAATAATCTAAATACACAAACATGCAGTTGTACAGAACCATTTGTGAATGCAACCAACCAAGAAAAGTAGCCTTAACATGCTCTCAAGCCATGTTGACAGGATCCTCTAAATCCCTTTTAAGAATCTATTACCAAAAAGAAAAGGAACCAGCATCTTATTACCACAAAGATTTTGTGACTTTTCCATTTATCTTGTCTCACAGAAGATGTCTCAGTTCTGGGAACAGAAATCTCATTTTCAGCTCTATCTCAGTACTTTACTATAAAAGAATTGCTTCAAGTCTTCTGTACTACTTCTTGCTGTTGCAGAGATACAGTTAATGAGCAGGGTACTGAGCTGCCCATATCTTCCTTCACACTGGAAATCTGAAGAACTCGTCCTACCCTGACGTATGTGAAAAAGCCCCAAATCCACCAACTTCAGTAATTCTGTTTTCCCAGGTGAACAAGTGCAGTCTTGTACCGAAGAAAGAGAAGCCATGTCCAATTACAGCTAAGCAAAACATCTGTAAAGTGTTTTTTGAAGAACCACATTCATTTCTTAGGAACTGCTTCAAAGTTGTAAGTTGAACTTCACCTAGAAGTACTGTCTTAATTATGTGTCATACTTCCAAGGAAGACACATAACCATTGCAAGGATAGAGAAGTTTAGTGGCAGAGAACTTTAGAAGTAATCAAAGCAGCAATCCAGACAGAAAAAAAAAGGTGGTTTTATCATCATAAATATAAATGGAAGTTTTTGACATCCACGGAGTAGTGGCATGACTGTGCTACTCTTAGGATACAGGTCTAGAATATGGAAACAGAAATAACCTCCTCACTGTTAGGAAGGGAATAAAGGTTTATGAATGGTCCTAAGCAGGCAGGGGTGAGGGGACACAACCCAAACCACTGGGTTTTCCTTCAGGTCCCCCTGCTCCCCTAACGCATCCCTTTGTGCCCAGGTGGAGCCCGAGCCATTCTACACCATGTGTACACAGGACACCTGTGACTCCCCGGCCTTGGGGGCCGCCTGCACCGTAGCAGCAGCTTTTGTTCATTTGTGCAACCGGAATTTTGTCCCTGTGGAAATCCCTCCACAGTGGTAAGTTTTATTTCTGACTGCATTACTCCAGTACTTGCATGTCTGTAATTTAAGAACACATGAAAAAATAAAACTAATGAATCTGACTGTGGGCATGAGCAAAACTGATCCTATTCCCAGAAATGCTCTTCTTGCTTCTTGGCTACCTTCCCTTCCTGCTGTTCACTCAGCAGCACACTAGAGCCCATCCACTGCCCACTCTGTACTGCCTTTCTTATTTCATCCTTATCTGCTGTGTAAAAGAGGCAGAAGGATACCTGCAGATTGTGATGTCCCTAGGAGTTTCTCCTCTTGGATACTATTTCTGGTTCCATCTGTTTTTGGTCTGAATAATGCATTTGGATTCATATTAACAACAATACATATTATACAGACACAAGATACTCAGAGACATGTTTTTGTACTTTTCAGTCTCTAATAATGAAATTTATCTATGTTTTCAACCTCGAATATCCAGATTATCAATTTGTGTTTTAATGCAGCTGTCACACAGATTGCATTTTTTAATGGACTCCCAGAATACAGCTAAGGAAGTTGAAAAGCCTGAATGGAGCAGTAGCACTTGCCTCAAATTTTTGTCATTACAATCCTTGCCCAATTCTGTAGTTACTGTGCCAATTCATTACAGACCCTGACATTTCAGTGAGAGTGCACACACTGCTGCCCTGCACCTTGCTGCAGAACAGCATCGTTCCTGCACCGAAAGTCACTGGAGCCTCACGTGCAGCTGACTGGAGTTGCATTATTGATACTCAATAGTAACCCAATAGTAGCCCAAGCAGTAACTTACTATATTTTTACAAGACTGCAATGGAAACATTTACACCAAATAGATGGCAGGATCATGCAGAAGAGCCAATTATGCTTTTGCCTGAAATGAAGCACTTGGGTTTACTCCTTTTATGCTCCATGCTTTGCTAAGGCTTAGCAATGAAAAGAGGATGGGGTTTTTAATGTATGTAATGAAACATTTATTTATTGGCATTTGTAAACTCACTACTATCTTAAAAGAGTGAGCTGGTGACTACAAACCCATTTGTAGTATGCCTTTAAAAATTTACAATTATTAGCTGATTTCTTACCCATTGAGGAAGGGAGTAGTATTTGTAAATGGGTTTGTTGGCCATAAAATAAAAACCTAGCAAAAGAACACTCACTGTATGTGTAAGTGCATCACATCACACTCCCACACGCTGCACCAACTTTGCGTGTCAGTATCTGCCTGAGCTGTTCAGTTCACTCAGCTCCTAAGCAGGAGATGATCAGGAAGTTTCTGGGTAGCATCTTGTAGACAGTCAGTGCTTTTAGCTCTCAACATATAAATATGAAATACAGAGACAAATTTTGTTAAATCTGAGTCAACAGAATATTCAGTTGAAAATAAAGGTTTAGAATAGCTTGGTAGCTGAATGACTGAAGTCAGCTAGTGCTTGATAGTTTACATTATCCCATTTCTGAGGAAAAGGATTGGAATGAAGGTGGATCACAAGCTCAATTAACGAGAACATGCTATTAAAGAAGCAAAGTACATTGGGGACGTACTTTGGGGATGTACATATGTGAATAAACATATTTAAGACAAGAAATACTTCTTCTCTATTTAGCTTATTTTATGTATCCAGTTTTGGACACCATGTTTTACTTAAATTGTGAACCAGTTGAGAACAGTCCTGGGGAAAAAATGGAAGGGCTGAGGAAAGACAAGAGTTAAATCTCTAAATATGTAAACACTCTAAAGAGAAGGAAGTTGAACAGACCAAACTAAGGGAGAATTACGTTTGACACAGTGAAAGAGTCTGTAATGGCTGGGTTACTCACGCACAGTAACAGATAACCAGCTACAGTCATGAGAGCAAAACAGAAAGTGGCTGTCAGCAGAAATTACCTCTGCACTATTTCTTAGAAATTCATGCTTGTCAAGGATCTTCCATCGAATAGCTGAACTACCCAGACCTCATGAACTTTAGAAATAATGCTGCCCTTTTCCTCCTAAATGTGAATTTATCAAACATGAGAGAACCTGACACCTTCATTTCAGTTTAGCGATCTAAGATAAAACCATATCTAAAAATGCTGGAGTACTTTCCCCACAGTTTTTGACGTCATAAATATATCTGATGCCATTTTCCCTTCATAGATTTTTTGTATTTCACTGTAATGAGAGGTTGCATTACACATGACTTGTACTTACCACTTACCTGGACTTCATCTCTTCTTCATTTCAGCTCGAGCCAGTTCTGAATGGCAGATACCAGCCCTGAAGATGGAAGAACCCTTTCAGCACCCAAAACGGAACAGTTATTTTAGGTAGACAAGCTAGAGGCAAGAACAGGGAAGGAACAGTAGAAGCTGGAATGCATCAGTGTTACTGTGAATATAATAAAGTATATATAGCATAAAAGGAAAGCCTTCCACCCAGAACCTCTGAGGGCAAGAGGAATTATTTCAGTATAGAAACTATAATCAATCAAAGGAAATTGGACATGAAAGTATCAGTTCCTCTAAAAGAATTCTCCCACTCAGTGGCAAAATTGCCTCTCCACAAGCCTTGAACCATATCATAAATACACTGAAAAGCTGAGGCAAGCTCTCTTCCAGCTCTGATTAGTACAAGTGGACTACTTTGTGAAAGCAGCATTATTAGCTTTGAGTCAGCAGCGATGCTGACTTCTTTTTTCTCCAGAAATGAAACTCCACTGTTCAGTGGTTCTGGAGAAAGTTATCTCTTTTTTTTTTCCAGGGAAGTGCTCCAACACATAAGAAGGCTAAGATAGAAATAAGATGGTTAAATAATGGAAAGCAGTTAATAATTTTCTCATTTTTATGCTGGTTGATTTTTCCCTCATTAATGAGAAACAGCCCTCTTGGTTTCTGTGCACCAGTTTCACGATTTCCCTTTGTGTCTTTAGAACCCCCTTGTCAGCAGTCAGTTGATGTGTTGGGAAAAGGTGACCAATACCTATCCTACCCATACAGTAACATTAAGGTGTTAACAGTGTCTCATCTGTTAAATCGCTTTCTCTGTAGTAGGTCACTTGATTAAAAAAATTGCACTACCTCTCTCCACACAGTGCCTGGAATGCAGCTATTCCTTGGTAAAAGGTAACACTGCAAAATCCATCCAATGTCCTTGCATAATATGCAAACATGGTGTTCTGAACTATGACATCATGCTAACAAACATTTAACTGCCTTATTTTTACACTGGAGCACATTTTTATTGATTATTCGTAATAACAAAGTTGTACTGACCTAGAGAGTTGGAACTGGCTGGGTTTGAATGGCTCATAGACAAAGCCAGCAGCTGCCTCTTATCTCGTGTACACTGCTTGCGGCTGCACTCGCTTTCTGAATACTTACTCTCTAGCTTGATACAAATTAAAACATGATTCCTGCACTAGTCAGGAAAAAATCTTGCCATTTTTAGGATTCCCACACACATCAGATGCTGCTGTATAAAACACGGTAGAAATCAAACTTCCTCTGTAATAATTTTATACCTGCACCCTCGTAATGAAGCCAAAATTGTATGAAATATTTCTGCAAGTTAAAGAATGTTTATACCAGTTACTGATTAAAAAAACCACATCATTTTCTCCCCCGTCACTGAATGACAGACACTTCAATCCCAGCTAAGCACACCAAACACCTCTGAAAAAGTCTTGAGGTGACAGTTTCAGGGACAAAGAAAAACATCAGCAAGTAGAGGAAAAGATTCAGAAGAGCTCAGTCAGCACTACAGAAATACAGGAATTTAACAGATGCTAACTGCAGACAGCAACATTGAGCTGGATGCAGGTACCAGGTCTCCTAAAAGCTGCATGTAACTTATCACTGGTGATAAAGAAACCATTTAACTACCAATAAACATTTTAAACTACAGCCGCTTTGCTCAGCCCAGTTGTTCAGTATCTCTGAGCTGTTCCCAGGTTCTGCATGTGCATAGTTCCTGTCTAGATACTCTTTAGAGAGGCAGGAACTTGGACAGGCCCCCAGACACACCTCAAGTCCTGAAGCTCTGCAGGAGCCAGACCTGGCCCCACTCCTACCCTGGAGCCATGGGCCAGCTGGAGCCCCTGCTGACCCCATGGGCCAGCACAGACACCCCGCTGACCCCATGGGCTGATCTGGACATCCTGCTGACCCAGAGCACCTGCCCACACACAGGGCATGTACAAGACACCACTTACACAGAGCAGGGCTAACAGAGCCACCATTGGGGTCGAGGAAAAAAAAACAGACAAGAAAAAAAACCCCACCAATCCCAGAGTTAAATGAAGTGTTCCACGTCATGTTCATAATTGGAGTTCACTGATTTACAGCTGTCATGAACAAAGTCTCACCTCCATGTTTCTGCACTGGCAGCTGTGCCTTTGCTCCCTGCCAGACTGCTGCTGTTAATGCAAAGGCAAGTGCTCTGTCACAGCTGTTCCCCCAATACCTGCCCACAACCACAGCACTGTCACAGGCCACAGGGTTCTTCGACTGAACTGTGTAAAACCTTTAATGAACCAATGAAATCATCCAGTCAAACCATTTTTAAGTGTGTCTTACTGCATGATAATGTCTCATCTTGGGAATTAAAAACTGGAACTAACACATCACCCTCCCGCCTAACAGAGGAGAGATGGCAGCTCCATCCCAAGGCAGCTCCTATCAGCAAACACAACAGCCAAGTGACAGAGGGGGATGTGGGGAAGCCCATTCCAGGTGTACCTGGAGGGAGGGACAGCAGTGTCCTTGCAGGGCACTGTGCCAGCTCTGCACAAAACATCCCTCAGGCCACCTGAGAGACCTTTGTGGTTTCTCACAGATGTGAACCTCTGGGAAAGAATCACCTTGGAAGGGTTTGACTGAAGCATTTATCAGGTCAGTCCATCAGCTTCTATATTTCAAAACTGGCTTTTTTCTCTGCAGTAGCCCTGGCTTTATCAGGGCTAAACTTCTAGTAGATAACTACTGACAACACAGCATATCATTGAATGCCTCGACTGAAGTAATCCAAAATGTTTATGCCTCAGATGCAGGTAATGCAGTATATAAACCACGCTGTCATACGGCAAATACATAATATCCATTGCATCTATCATGGATCTCCCACCACACAACACATAGCAATTTCTGCCTCTGTAACTCCTGCTGTAAGAGCACTTTGAACACACCAGCCCACACCAGCTGTCCTTGCAGAGCACAGACAGGCTCAGTTGTTCTTCCCAGTGTAGTTTTAGTGCTTACAACTCACCTCTAACATGTTCTTTATACAGAACCCCCAAGATCTATCAAGTTCACAGAATTTCTGCATACCACACCAACTTAACCCCAAAACAGATGTAACAAGAGCCCAGCTTTGACTTCCCCCTCAACACAGGGCTAGAGAAGCCCCTTAACATGTAACTTCTCAGTTACATGCTCTGCTGTACAACAGCAACAAAAACCACAAACCCATGTTCTACTGCAGAATTTGAGATACAAGGTGAGGAAAAGGGAGAATTCCCAGTACCCAGTCGAATCCTACAATGCCAAACTGTGGAAAACAAGAGACAAGGCCCTTCGGCCCAGCCTTACACAGCCACCAACAGCCATAAGCAGCCTCTCATTAGATGAAGCACAGCTGAGCTGTGAGTCAAAGCCATCTCCAGCAGCCTTTTGTTTAGAAGTACAACACACCCTGGCTACAAGTGTCTTTTGCTTTGAATTCCTAGGAAAATAATTTTTATTATGAATCAGTTGCCAACCAATATGCTGACCACATGGATTATTTCTGAAAGGCTACAGCACTCCACAAATGGATTTTTTCCAGAATTAATAAATAAACCCAGACTGCCAAAATTCTTTATCTCTGTATATTTTGGCATTTCATCAGCAGGATCTCAGAGCACAGGATTTCCACTACCCAACTGCCTGTGATGTGGTCTGGTTTGGAATATCAAACTCAAGATTGGAATTGTACTCTGAAATACAGTCCTTAGTCTGCAATCTTTAAAGGACACTAGCTAGTTTCCACATGCTTTGAAAACCTAATCCCACAATTAAAAAATTTAATTACCACCACTTGATTCTCATCTTAAATCGTACACCATTCAATTAGAGATTATCTCCCCTTCCAACATGCATTCCTAATTAACATAAAGCTATTGCTGGACAGTACAGTCCCCAGTCACAAATTCGTTCCACACAGATAATGCAATGCATTCGTCAGGACCCAAATTCTCTTCAGACAAGATGGAAAATAAAGAGCAGAAACATTTCTACGCTTTATAGGTTTCTTGATGCGACTTCAGTTTGTTTTTTCCTTTTTTCTTCTTCAAGGAAAGAAAGATAAGAATACAATTTAGAATGATTTAAACCGTTAAAAATAGCATACATTGGAAGAAGATAACCTTCAAAGAGAAAACTGCACTTAGGGACAGAATGCTTGTTTCTGGAGGTAAAAGGTATTTGCATCTTGCACCTGGAGAACCTATTCCAAGGAATCCTACATCACGTCTTTTCTTTCACTTCACTGGAACAGAGGGATCATTACCATACCACTTTCAGTATTTCAGAAACTAGAGAGGTATTTTAAATACAAGACACTGCTAACGATTACCAAGAGACACCTGTCTTACAAGTAGTTCACAGACACAAGAGACACCTGTTTTACAAGTAGTTCACAGACACGGGGATTACTGAAAGTGAAAATACAGGTGAAAATTATTATTTCCAACCACAGTCCAAATGGATTGAAACACGTGTTGCCTTCATGCCAGGTACTGAGTTCACCCTGGTAACACGAGTCCTGTGTAGCCCTTGGTGCCATGAATACCCTGCTGTAGAACAACTGCCTCAACACGTGCTCCCAACAAACAGCAGCTACACACACAGAAACATACGGCATTTTTAATAGTGTGGACATCTTACTCAAAAATCAAACAGACGTTTCTCAAATATGTTGATATAAAAAGAGACTGGAAGACATGAACACTGTGATTATTATCAGATAAGCACTGGTCCCTACACCTAACTGAGCCTAGCTTCTCACTTTGGTTTACTCCAGGAGTGGTTACACAGAATAGTCCAATGTTCTGCAACAAAAAGCAACAGAAAGCAAATTTCCAGTTCTTTTAGGCAGAAAGTAAAAGTATTAGGGGATGACTCTGTGCAAATCCTCCACTTCAAGGTCCCACATACTCTTATGGATGGGGTTTTCAGAGAGATCTGTCATCTTTACTGCTCGAAGAACGGGCTCAGGACTGCAGGACCGCACCACACCCATGACCATTACATACTTCCCTAAAAAAAAAAGTAAGCATTACACTTAATTAGCCTTTGTACTACCATTTAAATTCATAAACCAGATTACTTAAAGCCGAATAAACAGTGTGAAGACGCCCATACTTGTAAGAAAACTCAAGGAATGACGATTGCTTCGAACTAAATTTCAGAAAAAGGCCTCATTATCTGTACAGCCACTTTCACGGCATATTTAACTACACTGTCAAATACAGTAAGAGCCAAACAAACACAAGTTTGTCCTGATCGAGGATAGGTCAGAAGACTGAAAATTTAAGCAATGTGCCTATTTTATACCACAATTTCTGCAGTTCTGCAGACCAACACTTCTCCGTTTGAACTGGCAGTTGTGGGGAAGGGAAGGAAAGAAAGCAGAAAAAAACCGAAAAGAGAAATAGGAGAATCCCTCTCCTTGTTCCGGGCCTCCCGCGCGGGGCCCGGCACGGCCGCCGGGCCTGGCCGGGCGGAGGGGATGTGCCGAACCACGTTAGACCGGGCACGGACAGGGCCCGCTGCCCGCGGGGGTCCCACCG
>VWZT01013973.1:503737-530594 GCA_013397055.1 Pachycephala philippinensis
CCCCGGCTCCTGCCCCGCTCGGCTCCTGCCCCGCTCGGCCCCCGCTGCTGGAGCCAGCCCGGGCTCCCACCCTGCTTATCGGGAAGGGGCACTTGGTGTTTACTTGGAGTTGATGAAGCTCCTCCGGTTCCGTGAGAAAACAGGAAAATGCACATGCTGATTTTCCCAGGGATGCTTTTATGGGAAAATCGGGAGCATAATGCACTGAAAGCATGGGCAGTTTTAAGGTGGGAGACTTTAATTCCAAGGCCTTTACGAATTTATTTGCTGTCTGTTTATATTACAGACAGGCTAGTTCACTTTGTTGCAGTCTGAAATTCTTGAAATGTCACGGTTTCTTTTGGGTGGGTGAGTTGACATTTCATTTAGAAAATAAGCCAATAAATAAGCTAATGAAAAAACAGGAGGATGGAACAAAGACAAGAATCAGGAAAACCAAGGGGATGAGTTCATTACTTTCACAAGTGCTATTACCTACAAAAGTGCAGAATGGGTGAAAATACACTGACTGCAATCATTCTTCTTTAAAAGAGCTTTTGTTCTCGGTTAAAATAGGCAGTTACCTTTTTAAAAAAAATCTGGTTTTGTCTTGAGTAGCAAAATACATCAAAAGACCTTTTTTTCTACTCACCCATCATGTTGTGAATTATTTATTTAGTATCTCTTTTTTTCCCCAGAGATATTTTCTGTTTAGAGACATTCTGTAAATGGGACTGTATTCTTTTTATAGTGTAAGGAAGCAGTTAACTTTTTGTTACCACTTACAGTAAGAATAAAACATAATATTGGTAATAACAATAAAAACACTGACATCTAAGCACAATACAGAACCATGTAATCTGGCAATCAAATCATATGGCTTACAGGAACAGAAAGACATTAGATGGTTACTGTATATGAATGCAAGATTTGAGCGAGGCTCACAGGAGAATATTTGTAATTTATGCCCCTAAGCTGCAGTCACTTGACAGCATCAATATTTAGTTTCACATAAAAAAAATTAATTGTGCCAAATATTGATAAAAGTATTGTATTCCTTTTTGTTACTGCATAATAGGAGGGTCTAATGCTTATTAAGCCATTAAATCTACAGATCAAGGCAAGACCCCTACAAGAGTGTAATCTTTAGGAGAGACTAAAAGGTCCCTTTTAAAAGATTTGCCTTCAAGAAACTGTGTTATAAGAAGGGCAGAAGCACTGGCAACCTGCATCAAGAAATGGATTTGTTTTCTTAAACCAGAAAATCCTTGTCTTTCAGTAAAATGCAAAGTTATACTGAATTATCTGCAAAGCTCTTACCCAAGACCTGGTGCAGCTCAGCACAGAAACACATTCTGCAGCTGCAGGACAAATGTCTGATGCCTCAACAGACTGTTCTGGCGGTGACCCCACAGCGATCATCCTCTGATTTAAGGGCAGCAGAGGAAGCTCAGCATACAGTTGGAAAAGGCACTGAGTTGGTGGCTGCCAGGCTCTAAATTACACTGGATTAGACATGAGCAGATTTTTTGAGAGCATGCTGGATGAGAGAGTTTTGGGTTGCATGGACTAAAAAAGAAGGAATCAATCTTCTTCTGCCTGCTACTACAATATGCACCTCACTTCAAAGCAATCTTCAAGGACATTGTTCCTCAGGCTGACATGCATGTGAGATGGTCACAGTGTGGGCAAAAGAAAGATCAAACCACACCTAGATAACACAGTCCAGATGATAGCAGGAGTCAGGGCTCCCTCAGATAGAAGGGCTCCCTCACTTACACTGGCACTGTTTTGTTGGTATGGTGGCAAGAGAGCTTAGAAAAGAATTTGACCCCAGATCTCTGTGAAAATAGATTTCCAAAGAAGCAGCAACTTGAAATTTTCTGTCCAGCTCAGACCTTTTCATACTCCCACGGAGAGCACTACTTAAAATGGAAGCAATTCCCTGCTTCTCTCCCTAATTTTGGTAAAAGGCTGATATTACACAAGCAGAAAAATCCTTCTTTCCCTTGGCCAGGAAGTCTGATCTTTTACAGCCTTTCATCCTACCCGAGTTTTAAAAAATACCTCCTTTCCAGTTCACTGGCCAATGTGTACAGAACAGGTTCTTCAATTTTATTTCTGTTTCTCTTTCCTAGTACTGAGAAGTTACGAACCGGATTTCAAACAAATTTTTAGGTTTTTTTTCCTAAGATTTGGAATCCAAGTAATCATGAGGGGTTTTTTTTTAAATTTTATTTTTAGTATTTTGTAAGCACTTGCTTTAGAAATAGGGCTACCTGGGAGCTCCACAGCTGACTGCAAGAAAAGTCACAAAGTGTGGAGCTGAAAAATACATGGATCATAATGGGTGTGTCTGAATGGCCCACAAATGTCCATAAAATAGATACATAAAAAACCCCTTGTCTCTGGCAGCCCGGAAACTCAGAGGATTCAACTGTGATGGGGACAGGCCAACACCTGCTCTATTCTGGCATGCCCACAGTCAGAGTAAACTGCAAAGGGGTATGACCGAGCCTTTCATATCCTCGTTCAGCAGAAGGAAGCAGCACATGGGAGCTCAGCATCACAGAAGAAAGCTGTGAAAACAATCCTTTGCAATAATGCCTTACTCTGTAAGTGAGGGGTCTGAGACTGGTTTCCTTTCCCTGGTATTCATATGAAACTTCAATGAAGGACAATTTTTAGCACACACCAGTATCAGGTTTGACCTTCAAGAGATGTGTCCTAATTTAGACTTATTTTCTTACCGTGCACACAGAACTATGTGACTCAAACAAAGAATATAAAACTCAGTTGTTCCTGGTGTTTGTTTTGTACTGCATAAAAGATGCAACGTGGACATGCTGACTGAAGCCTGGAAAAACAACTTCATCCTTCAAGGTTTTTTTTTAGACTATCTCATCATCACTGAATTTAATTAATGATTTGAAATTAATGGATCAATGAGTTGGAATTAATGGGTTGGAAGTCAGTCATATTTACATCCCTAACATGAGCTTCAGCTGCTCATAATTTATGCTTTGGGACTGAGCAGTCTGGCAGACGGATACTAAATTGTGTTCGACCAGGAATTTCAAAAGACCTGGAGCCAGCAAAGTCATCTGCTGGAACAGGAACACTCGAGGTGCAACCTGCCAAAGTTTTAATTAGGAGGTAGCTCTGAATAAGTGGTATTTTAGATGTGACTTGGGCAGGGCAGGTAAATGTGAGCAATAGACATCAGAACCCCACTACTTACAACAAGAAGAGGATTCTGGCCTCTCCCATAATGTCATCCAGCCAAAACTGCACAGGAGTCACTCTAAGATATGATGACCTAACTTTTGTGGCAAATACCATCAATGAAAGTGTTAGCAAGGCACCCCCCAGGGCTCTTTTTCCTTGAGAACCTAATACAGATGCTCTACATGGCATGTGAGCTTATGCTTAGTGCAATCAGTAGAGGATTACGGCAAGAGCCTTCCTGCAGCTGCCAGGAGCTGCCAGCTGCACCCAGTGTGTGGAGAGGAAAAACAGCATCTCCTCAGAGTGGGAAAACCTCAGCTTGTACAGCTAGTATTAGCATGAGAAATTTCACTGCTCCCACCAGCATGCAAACTCTTACCCAGTTCCTGTCACTCACCACACATCCCTGCCACGGAGCCTGCAGGCTGTGAAAAGGGTGATGCTGTCCTGCTCAGCTGACTCATTTCATTTACAAAGAATACTTAGAGGAAATACTTAGAGACCTCCAGTTGTGTTCTGCAGAAGTGGGTGTCACCTGTTTGTTTCTTTTCATGTTAAAAATATGCTGGCACATACATTAAATAAATCAGTGCTCTATGGAATGGGACTATGACATGATTAAAGAAAAAAATCAATTAATCAGAGTCTTTACCAGTATTGCTTGCTGCTCTGGAAATAGTCTGCAGAGCTGGCTTCCGGGTGGGCTTATTCAAACTCCTGCACAAGAAAAAAATAACTCTTTAAACAGGAAATATGAATGGCATCCAAAGCATTAGATCTTCATCCTGACTGAAGTCAAGCCAGTAGCTAGGAGACTTCAGTCACTCAGCCTTTGTGACTGAGTTTCACTTTATAAAAGAATTGAATATTTAGCAAAAGCTTAACAAGACTGGAGAGTCCCTACAACCAGTGCTGAGGAATACAGATCACAGTGCCTTCCCTTGACAGCTGCTGCCTTTGCATAAATACACTCTGATTAAGATGGTCAGCGTCCAGTTCATTCAGTGATGTGACAGAAGAATAATTTTCCTATAGAACAGTAAGCAGAAGAGTGGCATTTTTCTTCCAAAAACCTAAAATGTGAGTTGTCAAATATCAGAAATCTATATAGAAGCCAGTAAGGCTGAGAAGTTACAGCCATTCCAGAGCATACATTGGCAGGATTCTGCAATATTCAAGGCCTCTTCAAAGATTCATGAAATAAATTTCTGGTGCTTAGTAGGGAGAGCCTTTTACTAATAGTCAAATTTTCATGCAGGCAAGATCTTTCTCAGATCCAATCAAAAAGACCATCTCTCCTTATGAACTTTATATTATTTAAACTAAAAACATCACAGCTACAGCAACACCAATCGAGGTAATTTCAAATTAATAAAAGGTTAGAACACAACTGAAAGGAATTCAGAATTTTAATATAATAACTCAAGAATTTTACACCAATCTCACATTCAGCACATACATGCATTAATTTAGGAAAAAGCTTTTGGAAGTTAGCATCAAGCTACTTGAAGAGGAAAGTTTGAAGTGAGCATCTAAGAGTTCCAGGGAGCCAGAGAGGAGAAAGCCCCCACACACCTCTGTTACTGTGTGAGGTGCTACTCTGCAGAGTCTTCAGGAGACACATGTAAGCAGGTTTGGTGGCAGCTGCAGGTTGCGCAGCCAAGCAGACCAGACAGCTGTTTCTAATCACTGGTAATTAATGTGAAAAGTCAATTGTCCTCACTACTCCCTATGCTTTTGCCAATTACCTGTATTCCCATGGAGTATCACCTCAGACACACGTGTTGTGACTGTCCTTAACTAACCAAGTTTTGCTCTGAGATCAGAGAATCTCCATGTAAAATGGCTGCACTTAGTTCTCCAGGAAGCTGTGACTAAAGCTTTGTCCATGTGATTGCCCAGGGATGCAGACAAAAAGGATCCTGGACTGGACACAGGGCACCAGCAGCACTGGCATCTTCTTCAGAAAGTGCTTCTGAGTAACGGTGTCCTGACTCAGCCGGTGCTGGCAGTAACTCCGGCAGGGGAGAGGAGTGGCCTTGGAGGGGAGGACGCTGCCAGGGGCTCAGTGGGAAGGCCCTGGAACTCTGTACTTCAGAAAGCAAAAATCACAGCTGGAGGAACAGCTGGCCTTGTGCTGCTTTGCGGGGGGACACCAGGCCTGGATTCACAACAGCTGAATGACTGAAAAAGCAACAACAATATAAAGAGGAAATCAACAGCAGTGAAACTTTGTTTAAAGCTGCTCAACAATAGCACTTACATGTTTTTGTGTACACAGATGGACTGGGACCTAAAGAAGCTTGAGTTTCCAGTTTCTTACATTATGGTGTGCGTTCTGGAAAGCAAGGTTCAGACCCAGAAGTACTTAGAAGCCTGGATGTAGAATGCATTTATTACATATAGCAGCCTGCTCCCCAACTACTGGCACGAGTGAATGAAGGGATGAATGAATTTTGGTGTATTAATAATTTTGGATGGAAGTCACATTAGTGTATGGATATACAAGGCCTACTTATCTCTTAATAGGTCTAAGAGAAGATATAAAATGTCATGTTAAATCACAGAGTTCCTAAATCAGAACAATGTATAATTGATGATGTTTTCATATTCTTAGGTTTCTTTAATTTATTTAAAAAGTCAAAAGACACAAGATTGCATGAACCAATGGGGAGACATCTCAACAGTTCATTTTAGAAAGACCTCAACAACCCATTTGGAAATGTCACATTTTAAAATACAATTTGACATTAAAATGTCACAAACGGCCTCCACCTCTTGATTTAAGTAATTTTAATCACAGGTTTTAGTTTGTAGTTTGTACAGCACCTTATGTGAAGCAGTATGTTGAAACTCTCTAATGTAGACCCATCTCTTTCCACTAAGCCCAGAATATGCAAGGTCAAATACGAATTTAATGGAATGAAGGTCAGAGTTTTATTGCTGACATTCACTGTCTTGAACAGCCATCACTGACAACTGATCCATGAGCATCTCAGTAGTCAGCTTTTGTTAAGGTAAATACACCTACTGGTGCTCCAAGATTTTAATCAGCTTGTTCCAGTGAGACTTTAGAACCTCATGGTATGAACTAAACAGGAAAACGATACAAACCAGAGGAACATAGAAAGAAACTCTGAAAAGGACCTACTTCAAGGAAAAATATTAAAATAACTTTTTATGCACATGTAAGCTGACCTTTCTACTGAACAAATGGTTGTGTGAAGTCTGCAGTGAGGCAACTGTAAGAACATTTATTTACCTGAATATATTTAAATAGTTACTAATGACTGATAAGGAAATATTTGATTTTTATAGAAGGCTAGAAAATTGCACATTGTTGTGCAACACAATGGTTGTTTCTGAATGTAGCTCTATATAGGGCAGCCCTCCAAACTAAACAACAAAACTTGGACTTGAAATTCAAATACAACCAAAAAAATGACTCATCAGGGGTCCAAAAATATTGAAGCCAAAAACATAGCAAGCTTTCAGCTTGTCACGAAAAGCAGCTATAAATGATAAATGATAAATGCAGACCCAGTACACCTTATTTTCAAAACCTGACAAGCCCACAAAACCAGACTTGCTGTAGTGCACTCCACTGCAAAAGCCATCAGTGCTTGTTTGTTCAAAATAGAAACTGTCGATACTTTAAGAGCCAACCAGGAGACATCAGTTCAGTGCAGATGGTGCCTCAGACTCATGCAAATGTCACACGGCACAGAGTGGCTGTGCAGAGCTGGCACGACACTGTGTGCACGTTTTTGGTTGCACCTTTGGAGTTTTGAAGTTCCAAACATCAAGCACCTATATTCAAGTAATTTCAAATTTTACACAGGAGCATTTGAAGAGCTGCAGCTCTGCTACAATTTGAACAAATACAAATTTCAGACAATAGACACTTGAGAACGGAAAAGGGCAGCACACGACCTTGGATTTGCAAGGCAAAGCTTGTCAGATCTTGGGCTCCGTTGCCGGTCATAGCTTCATTTATGAGAAATCACGTAGGGTGAAAGTGAAAGGCACATATAAGTTTCTTTTTCTTACCTACAGATATCTCTAGTTTGCCAATACGTTATCTCGACTCCTATGAAGATAATACTGTGATTACTAATAACCCCAACAGATGTGGGTTGGGTATTTTCATTTTTGTTGTTTTCATAGATTTTTAAGGCAGAGGGAGACTTAACAGTTGACCCTACTATTTGACACAGACCATTGGTTTATTTGCATTCTGGTACCTCTGGCTCTTCCTTTGCTGGGAACTCAGTGGTGTTTCAGTCCACTGCAGACCACAAGAGCTTCCAGCACTCACCAGTGGAGCTGAGGAGGCTGAAGCACACTCACTATTGCATTCATGCTGCCATTTAATGCAATTGGTTTTACATTCATTTCTGCCAAATGAAATACTTTAGTGAGTATCTGGGGATAGCAAAAATATTCTCCAGGCCCCTTTTTTCCCTCCATCCATGTTTGTGAACAACAGTTAATCATATTGGTGAAGGAATTAATACCTCTGGGCAGACATTTTTCAAATGCAGCTGGGCTGGTTCCAATCACTCTGCAGTTCCACTGCTCTTCCCTGCCTGGTAAAATTACGCATTCAGGTATCTAGGTTAGATTCAGAATACATAATGTGGCTCGTTCACAGAACACTGGCTGGCCCAGTTAAATAACAGTATATACTGCTCATAAAACCAGTGCTGTTCAGTATCAATCCCTGATTCTTCTGACTGAAGGGTGTATTCCCAGTTCTGAACGGTACACAGTGCCTTCTGAAAAATGCTACACACCTCAGGCTTCCTGCGGTATCAGCCCGAGTAATGGTCACTAGCAACTTGCAAAATCAAGGCTGGGAGGAACAGTCCTTATTAAAAAAAATCTCTGAAGTTTACAGTCACAGGAGTGTTCATTTAAATAGTGCCACATTTTACTCAAAGTTGGCAGTGTTTGGTGAATGTCCCTTTTGCTTGTGGCAACTTTCCCTTCTGTTTCTTAGAAATGTCATTTTACCACCCTGGGTTCTGGCTGGACACATGATTGTCTGGGGAAACAGAAATTCCAGCCAAAGGAAACAGAACTGAAAGCAACTGGAGAATCTTTCTCATTCATCTTTTGATCTGTACAATAGATAGACACATTTCCTTCTAAAGGCTGCATTTCCCAGATGTAAAACAGTAAAGCTCCCTCCACCAGTACTTCTGCAATCTCCGTCACACAGCTGTGGAGTGTTGCGAACTGATAACATTTGTAAAGAGTACTTGTAAAGTCATAAAAGGAGCAGTGCCATGAAATTCCTACTCATAAACTGTGGGGAAAGTTTCTGTCCTTGAATTCCAAGCAATTTTCATATTTTACAATGTTGTCAAATTATAATTTATGGTCTGTAACCTTTACACTAAGCTTGGTTAAATTCCCGGTACATGAGTAGGAAAGAGTGTGCTATTGTTTATTATTTCATCAGAAAAGTTACAGATGGATGCCTTAGGAGCAATGCTTTCATCTTTCCTGGTAGCTGTGTCTCTTGCAGGCTCATACTGAAGAACAAGTTTCCATCACGGTTTTCATTTTGCTGGTTTTCATTCACACATTTATATTATCTGTAAATGTCTGGATATGTAATGCCTCCACTCAATAGCTCTAAAGTTGCATCTTCATGTTGCAGCTCTGCCTAAATGGGCAGTGTGCATTTCAGATGGTAAGAAATGAACAGGCTCTGCATGAAAAGACCTCTGGAAAGAGACAAGTTGTGTTCTGGGTCAGTCCCTGTCCTACATCCCACTGAGTGGCAGCAGGGAACATCTGCTTGTTTTTCCGGCACTTTTACTAAGTGCTACAGCTTGGTTGGGCACAGTTTGGCCTCTGGAAGCAGGTTAGCTCTGACCATACAAGCACAAGAATCCTGTGAAGGCGGGATGAGACCCCTAGATTGCAGACCTAGAAACTCTGAGGTGCACCTGAGCATGTCCAAATGCCTCAGCAGGATGGTGCTGCTCCTGTTGCAGAGCTGACTCTCGTTACCGACTGCTTGGGACTGAAGCACTTCCTGATACTTTTCTCCCCAGCTTCCTCTCTTCTTCCTTCAGTGTGCACAGACGCTGCAATAAAACCTTCTCATTCAGAAGGGAAGGGACCTCTTTATTGCATTGAAATGATAAAGCAGCAGATGACTTACACCTGGGAGGTACTGCAGCTGCATTTCATCAGCCAGGAAATGTTGCATAGTCACAAAATGTTGCATACAGGAGAACTGAGATTACTTGTTTTTAACCCTCTGCCCTGCTGGGCATCAGTTTCCAAAGATGGGCTGGGTTCTCTAACTTCCCTAGAACTCAGGGCTAGTTAGACTTCTTTCTGCTCCAATCCTGTTGTTAACTTAACATTTATTTGGCTACTGCAGCTAAGGCTGAATACTCATTTAACCTCACATGCTGTACTTACAGTATATTCTAGGAAACTTTAATTAGTTCACGTTTTCATCTGAAATACAACTACATTTTTTAAAAAAGTATTTTTTAACATAAAACACCAATTCAGTATGGTTTTCCTTCCCTCAGTGTTGCTAGTTTGATGTTTGTGGAACAATTGTCACTATATTTTCAAACTGAATTAAATAATAGAGGTTTGAAGTACTTCTCATCCCTTCAGAGACTTCTTTCTTAAAGAGTTATCATTATCTTTTTAACCTCAGTTTTATCCAGCAGTTTACTAGTGAGATCTTTTGTGGGAATGTGGGTGCTTCAGGCACAAATTTGGGAAATCAGGCCCAAACCCCTTCCTGGCACGGACTCAGGGACAGGCTTGTCAAGCTTATTTTGAAATTAGGACCTCACACCACAAACCCATAGAAGGAAACATTCTCTGCTCTTCCTGTGAGCTTGCCTTAGTTCACAGAAAGGCATTCAAGAGCCACTGACCTACAGAAAGAACGGGCCTTGCCTTTAGAGCCTGCAGGTTGGGGCATTGATTCAGAGGTGAGCCACTGAATTCTGTCTCAGCTTCAAATACCACTTAAGTAGCTTATCTAATAACTGATTAATGTGCAGTACATAACAGCACTCAGAGGAGTCACCAGAATCCAGTGTTTCCCAGCCACAAGAGACTGCTCTAGCTGTTAAGTTCCCAAGTACTTAACAAATACTTCTCATTCCCTCTCAATGACAGGAGACTGTTACTTACTTTTTAGGACAACTGCAAGAAAAGGGAAAAACTGAAGTTTGACTGCTCTCCTGCCAAGCAGGGACATAAGTCTCACTTTTCAACATTCTGAGGAGGTCTAAGTACTAATCAGCTGCCCCAGCAATGTTCTCTTGGCTTGCTCCATTTTTAAAAGACTGCCGTTCTTCAGAGACCAATTTTTGAACAATCTCAAGAGGGGGAAAAGCTTCAGCTCTGTAGGCAATAGTTCCTTACTGGCTGCTTGCATGGTGCACTGGCTGCTTTGGATCTCCTCTCAAAGACACTCAGTGCTCTCAATGTACACCATAAACAAGTCCAGCACTTTATCTCAGAAACGTCCAACTTTTGTTGGGCAATGCTCAGTGTTGTGACACACTTCTTTTCTGGCTTTTAGCCTAATTAACTAGAACAAGGTCACCAGGCAGTGTGTTTCAGAGGAGAGCTGAAATCCATGTCTTCATTCAATGCTGAAGCTATTGGATTGTCTTGCCTTGCTGTGCCTAATCTGTAAATGTAAAGGTGGTCCTTGCAAAAGGCTTTGTCATACACAAATGGCGAGTGTGGTTTAACCAGCACATGGTCTTGTCTTTCACCCAGTGGCTGCTCTTGTCACGCTTGAGAGACAGCAAAGCACACCTCTGCAGTTTGAATTGCCTTGGAAAAGCATGTGGCTTCTTGCAGTCAGATTTTTCCTGTTTGCTGTGTTATGTGAGTTCACTCTGTGTGTAATGATTGCTGACAAAGGATGTAAATAATACATACAAGACATAGCAGGGGGATGAAGAGGGTGGACACTACTGGAAATAACTTGGATGATAAAAGAACCAATTGAGAAGATGAATTTTCAACACACTGACTCATTCAGATGGAATAATTTGAACAAATTTGCAGTGATCATCCAGACTCTTCTCTAAAGCACAACTCATGACAGATAAGGATAGATAATAACAGAAAGATAGTAAAGATCTTGTGAACTCTGAGCCTGTAATTACTTGCTCAGTAATAAGCTGGAATCTTACTAGATGTCTTCAGCATGCAGGGATGAAAACATGGTTTTTCCCTCCAGCAGAGGGGGCTTGGCAGTAAGTTTTCTAAACACAAAGCCAAATGATTTCTTCGGAAATTGAGTAATACTAAAATTGAACTGACTTTTGTAGGAACTTGCGTAGTATTATAGGTAAAAATGGAACTTCCTCCAAACAAGAGATTCAAATATAAATAGACACAATTCGAGTGAGTGTTGTTCTGGCTATCTTTGTTTCCCTCAGTTCTCAGTGTGGCTTTTCTATTTCAGCAGAAAGCCCTTGCAGTTAGACCTGACAGGCACAGTATGCAAGTAAAGGTTTTACTACTAATTCCTTTGAAAAGCTGAGTTCAAGTTCCTGTTAAATCTGTCCCTGTAAACTACTTCAATATATGCACAAGAAAAAACCCAGAGAAGACACTGAGGTGAAGTCCCAGTGGAAAGTTTTCCAGGCCACAACAAAGGAGTGTATTTGAAGGCAGAGCATGTTCTCTGAGCCAGGAGTTTGCAGCACAGTTATTTGAGGCCATAAACAATTGACATAAATCTGGATGGCTAAAAGAGACACTGGCAACCTCACAGTATGGGTGAGACAAAAACTGTGGGTGTAATCTGAGGTGGTACAAAAGCCAACTTGAAGCTAATGCTTAGTGTAAGTTGCACAGAGTGTTATGTAAAGACAAAGGAGTGACACAAATTTCCCTTTAAATTAAAACAGGCTTGCTAGTCATCTGGTAAATTCCTCTTTTTCATGGTTAATTGGATTTGTCCCCCAAGTACTGTTTCCTTGCTCAATTTCAACTCTAATAGGGGAAAAGTATACAGGCGGGTGCCTTTGAATACCTGGAATTATATTCTCTTTATTATTTCTGATGAATAGTCTTACTCCATATGTGACTACTTGAAAATGGCACTGTTAGTGCTGTTCAAAACCTGATTCTTTTACTTCTAATGAGAACTAGCTGTCAGTTTTAATGACAGATTCTGGTAAATGTAATTTCACCTCTGCGGCTCCAGCTTCTGGTGAAGGAAATATTGAAAATAATGATGCACAGGAGTAACTCAAAATGAAATTCATGCCAGATGTAGCAGAAGGTGCAAATGACTCACCATGACCAGTAAGGGTACAGCACTTTCCCTCCCTGATGTGGGCACGAGCTGTCCTGTCACAGCCACAGTCAGCAGTCACCTTGCAGGATGCTGGGAGGTGCAGCACTCCCAGCACTGGGCTCTGCCCACTCACTGCCCTCACTGGTCACTCTGGTGAGCTCTTCTCAGAAGGCAGGATCACAGCACCCACTCTGTGTTTGTGGGACGCCACCCACGTAGCCCCATAATTTTCCTTAAGTACTAATATACTTAAAATAAGAGTATGTGGGGGAGGAAGAGAAGGAGGAGGAGGAGGAGGAGGAGGAGGAGGAGAGTTCTGGTCACCTGGTGAAATAAAATTATCATTTAGTGTGGATATCTGGTTGATTAGATTGTCTGTTAAACCTTGTATTTGGAAGTGGATGTACTGTGTACTGACACTATTTCTGGTATTTCTGGTAGAAGAAAAAGGGGTTTAGGGCAGTTCATTGGGAGGAAGGGGGATGGGGCAGGTCACTGTGTGTCCTCAGTCCCCAAGCCAGAATCCCAGCTGATGGCACCAGCTCTGATAGATGGTAAGCCCCAGCCCCTCCTGCCTTTGAGTCCCCTCATCCAGGCCACATCTCCAGCACTTCCACCCACTGATGGCAGCTCCCTGTCTTTGGACCTGGTGTCCTCTGTGTGCCTCACCCCCCACCTGCAGTGCCAGGTCCCCAGTGCCAGCCTCCCCTCAGTTCCCTCTGGCCTCTGCAATAATCTGAGCTCCTTCCTGGCACCACCTCCTCGGGTATCCCCTCCTCAGGTGCACTTTGGGAAAACCCTAACTCCTGCTCTTCAAATGGGAGGGTTGCAAAACACACCGAGTCCTCCACCATTCACCGCTGTGCGCTTGGCTGAGGGAAGGCAACTGGGTGTCAGCTTTGATAATCCATGCCCTGCAGAGCACTGCTGTGGGGGGCACTGGAGGGGAGTGGGGAAGAGAAAAGAAAGGTGGGCAGTTATAGGAATTCGCAAGAAAAAGAAGAATGTACTTTGATGTTAATGACTTGAGTCAGAATACAAGGAGGCTGAACTTCCCAGAAAGCAAGTTCACTAACAAGGAACCACAGATAACCTTCAGATGCCAAACTGAAAACTCTGGAGAAAGTAGACAATTCTCAGAAGGAAAAAAAAAAGCCTTGTACAAAGTACATTGAATATAACAGACAGAAAGCAAAAGGCAGACGGGATCTTGAAACTAAAAGAGGTGTTAAACAGAAATTAAAGGGTCACTTAAAGGATAACGTCGGGCTGAAAAGCAGAAAAATACAGATTGGAGTAAATTTTAAACCTGGGACATTGGTGTTTGTTCACACAGAGAAAGGTCAGATGGGACCAAGTTCCAGCACTATTATAGAGGAAGCCAATAAGGAGTTAGCTGGGACTAGCACAGAGGGAATACAATAAATTAAAAAAAAAAAGTAAAAGGACTGTGGAGGAGAGGAGACAAGGTAGAAACAGAAGAATAAAGAAAGAAGCAGCAGAATAAATATTGTATGGGATGAAGAAGGAAAAAAGAACAGAACAGCCCATTCTAGGTCAGCTCATGGAAACCTGCAGATCCCCAAACCTGTTTTATTAATTCCCAATGCCAAGTTTAAAGCTGTGTGTGTACAGAACTTTTCACATGCAAAGGCAACTGTCTGTGCAAATTCAAAATGGACCAGGCAAAGCATTATCTCAATGACAAAGGATGTTCTAAAACCATGAGCCCAGAGGTGTAAAATGATATCTGACTGCTTCAGACATAAAATATTCTAGTGCAAGTGAGACTGGATGCTGCTGATCTAAAAGCTGCTAGACATTGCTACTGCTGTTATTGTAATAAGGGCTTCTTCCAGCTCAGTTCATCTTTCCATAGGTGCTAATTCTTTCAAGGAACAGTAAGTACATTAGAAAATGTATTATAAGTAAATACATAATGGTCTCCCATTCAGCACATTTACACACACAGTCTTCAAAAAGAAAAAAGAAAAGGTAATTTCTGAGTATTCTTGCACATGAAATGAAAGCAACAAAAATTTTAGTATTTTTAGGCCATCAAGAGATGCATGTAAGAGCCCAGTAAAAGTATGTGAATATAAGTCCCAAGAACTTTCACATGAAAGATCCAAGCAGACATATCACTTTGCAGGCGTGGGTGGGGTCACTGCTAACCAGACAAGAAGTCTGAACAGTCCTGTTGGGTCTACTGTGAGATCATTACCTTAAGACAATAAAAAGTAATGGGTAATATTTGTCAGTTGATTCCTCCAGGGATGAATGGAGCCCCTCTTGGTAGGGTGCAAAAAGAGAAGTAAAACCACCCAACCAGAAAAGGGTGTCTGTGCTGAGTTCCCAGTGACTGCAGCGGCTGAGTCACAGCGGGTTCTTGGACATGCAGGGGAGTTTTAGCAAGAAACCGCCTACCACTTTATTTACAGCTCTCCTTCAGCTCTGCCATTCGACTCAGCTCGGTCGGTGATTTTATCACTCTACATGTTGTGGATGCAGTTGCACAGAGACACTTTCCAAAAGGCCACATATGTTTAGTGTTGGTTTTTCATGAGGTTTCAATACATTCACTTCAGATGGAAGAAATACTGCCCCTTCTGCCTCCTTCTCTCCATCGACTCGGATTTGTTTGAGTCATCCCTGACATGCACAGATGCTTTGCATTGCTCAGCTCATCTGTTTAGAAACCAGCACGCTGGCAGTGTGTGCCTTGTGAGCACAGGCAGATGCAGTAGCACAAAAGCACTTATCTTCCAAATTTGAACACTTCTGGTGTCTCGTGATTAATTTTAAGTAAGGCAGGAGCTCCAAGGTTCAGAAAAGCAGGGGGAACCCCAGTTCTGCCAGCCTATCCTGCCTCAACTCAGTGATTTCCACATTCAGCACCTGGGAGAGTCCTTCTCTCCCACATGCAGCACATTATCTTTTCGGCAATTAACATAATTAAAACAACAGTAAGTTAGTATAAAGAACCCCATTCTAGAATGCTAGCAAAGTTTCTTCTTTGTAAAACACAGAATTATCTACAGGAAACTGTGTTTAAAAAATCCAATTGTTTGCAAATTCCAGCCCTTAAAATTGAGGGCCTTCCTTGTGTTTCCTGCCAATTCTGTCCTAGTTTTGTGAGAGTTGAGATCACACATTTCCCCAGCACCCCTGTGTCAGTCAGTGCACACACGTGTGAGTGGGCAGATTTCAGGTTGCATATGCAAATATAAATCTGATATTGCCCAGTTTTTCAGTTCTTGGCTTTGTAACCACGTACCACCGGCATGGTGTGTGTACCACGGTACAGGATGGCAGGAAGGCTGTGGTATGTGCTTTGCTGAAGTGCAAAGTCCTGATTAGGAGAACAGAAGAGGAAATGGGGTAATGGTTCTCTGGAAGAGTGATGGGCTCTCTGCACAGCCTCCTGACTGCACTGAAATCCCATTTTCAGAGGGGAATGGCAACTAAATCCCCAGTGATGAGGGCTTGTCTCCAGTCACGGAGTGTTCCTCATCGTGGTAAACCCAGTGGAGAAAAATGCACAGACCCTCCCAAATCTGCTTCTGCCTGCACAGGCATCTGTCATATTTCCCCAGCCCTGAGAAGGGGGGTGGGAGGAGATAAAGGAAGAAACAAAAACCAAGAAGATACTATTGCTGTCTGCATATAGCAGTATGCAGAATAGTTTATGTAAATTAGAAACCGCCACAGGACTTCTGGGAAGTTGGTAGTGACACTGTCAGTGTGTCAAAGTTAAGGTATGAGTGAAATTAAGAGAGGGAATTCTCTTAAAGCTGTTTCTAAATAACCAGCACAAACATGCAGTTCATCCAGCATGAATTGCTTTGGCAAGCTATGTTGGCAGCTTCAGACACTCGGGATCACTTTCTCTTTTTTGTGCTGCACAAAACTCTGCTTGTGGGTTGTTTTTTAAAGCCAGATTCAGCTTTAGCCCTGCCTTTCAAGGTCACATTTGAGAGCTCATCATAGGCAGAGCAGAGAAAGGATGCTGCATGAATCATGAGAGATGATCTGTTTGCCAAAGCCCTGCAGGCTGCACCACTCTTGGCATTTTGTGCAGCACCTCTGTCACATGAAGAGGATTCATCCATGACCTGAAACAACTCAATGAGTGCGACTTCCTAACAGCCAGTGGGTTTTACCTCCTCAGGCTCCAGTCCAGTGTTTCTTTCTCCCCCCCAGATCACACCCCTCCTACTCTGCCCCCACCATCACAACCACGTGTTGGTACAAAATGAACAGAAAACAGCTACACTCAGATCTGCCTGCCACCCGCTAGCAGAAACTGGGAATTCACTGGAATTCATGGAACTGGAGGCAGGTCACGCACACATGCCCCTGATGCCACAATTTATCTGCACGGTTGATATTTTAGAGTTTCATGTATGTAGTTCAGTTTCCCTGAAATTAACCTTTGAAAAAAAAAAAAAAAGAAAAAAAAAAGAAAAACCCACAGCCTTGCAGGGGGATCAGAAACCAATTTCAGGAAACATTACCAACTTTGATGGTAAATGCAGCCACTGAGAGTAAATGCATTCTTTTGTGTGTGTGTGTCTGTGTGTGTGTGTGTCTGTGTGTATTGGACCAAGTTTTTTATTGAATTTCCTAGAAATAGGGGAGTAAAAGTGTGGAATGCTATAACTTATTGCTGGAATACCACAGTGCGCTCATATCAGTGGTGAGCTATTTTTAGTATAGCCCATGAGCAAGCAAAAAGTGAGGACTTCTTTGAACCAGGCAAAGCTGCTTTTTCCAGCCCTGACACCTGGAACCCTCCAGTGCAGGGATCTCTTGGCAGCCTCTGCCTGGGGCTCCCCTTGTTTGTGGCCCAATGGTCAACGACTGTCTTGGGGAAAATGGGACACTAAGAAAGTAAGGATAAAATATGCGAGGAATAAAAAGCCAGAATTGATCTGGAGGAGTTAGGCAGTATCCTTTCAGCTAATTCAAAATTTGTAATGCAAGCGTATCTAGAAGAGAGCTTTGAATGTGTTTGTCCTTAATCTTTTCAAAAATAGGCTATTTTTAGCAGTAGAGCTAAGCTCAGGACTGTTCTATTCTAGGTGCAATCCTGCTTTTCTGTTTTGCTAAAAACATCTACTTAGAGATCTCTGCCCAACTGCCACTGGCAGCATTTTGGATGCAGAAGTCAAGTCTGCACGTGAAGTCACATTTGCATCCTCCTACAGCCACAGCACATCCATCACATTCCTATTAAAGCAACAGAACCAACTACAGAACAAAATGTTCACCTTGCACAACAAAGAAAAAGATTCCTGAGACGCTTCCTAAGAACACAGACACTGCACTATTGTTGCTGTGTTTACACACCACCGGAACAGGAAATCTTCTGAAGGGCTCTGATGAAACTCCTGCCAAGTCTTTAACAAGTCTAAACTCGCAGAAGTGTCCTCCTGACCAAAGCACAGACTCTGAGCATGGACTTGGGAAGATACTGGGGTATTTTTAACACACACAGAAATTCTGGGTGTCTGGCTGGCCTCTGAAGCTCAGCAAACCTCTCAGGATCTGCAGGACCTTGCCTGTAGCTGCTCCACATTTGCCAGGGGTAAGGACAGCACTGTATGAGGATTACAGAGGGTCTAACTTCAAAAAGTACTCCCTGTTGGTAATTCAACCTTTCTTACAGACTCAGGAAGAGAGTATATAAACCTATTTATACGGGAAATCAGAAGAGAAAGCACAGTATTTAAATTTACATTCAATTTACATTCATATGTTTACTGGTGTTTCTTGCTGGTATTGTAGTAGGTGCTTAATTGCATCTATTTGCCTGTAAAAGTTCTATAGGGAAAAAGCCCCAACACGTGGCATGGGAAGAATTGTATCTGGCTTTTCTTTACAAGTTATCACACAGCTAATCTGAATTTTTAAACTGGTGATTAGAGAAATCTAATTATGGAACTTCAGCTTAGATATGTACTAAATCAGCAACTACCTGAAGGCTATATTAATTTATGTTGGATGAGGCTGCAATGTCAGGAATATACAGATCATTTTGTGTAGAAGTAAACCCTGAAGGTCACGGACACAGTTTTGGTACTGCTGCAAAAACTGAGAGGTAATTCAGTCCATACTCCAGTGGTATAAGACAGAGCCAGTACAGGACAGCTGGGGCAAAGAACTAAGGAGAAATACAAATTTAAACCGTTCTCCTGTAAGAATAGCTCCAGTTACCTTTCCAAAAGGCTTTTCTGTGAGTAAAGGTGCATTAGAATTACCTGTGGTTTCAGGCCACAGGTCACTACCCACATGTCCAGTAAGGTTTTGAAGGTCGTCTTGGCAAGCTTAATTCGATTTATGTGACTAAGGGTAAGGCTTCCTCTAGACTCATTATCAGACATTTTGCCAGTATTTTCTTTTGACGTTATTGTGAACTGAAATAGATCTGCAGTTGCAATACAGCACAGCACAGCACTCATTTCCAGTTTAGCATAAGTGACAATAGGACTTCTCGCACTGTGGGAGGACAAAGTGGCCCTGGAAAAGTGAATCACAGACAGAAAACCTCCCTACAAGAGCAGCTCTGTGAGATCTCTCCAGAACTCCTGCAGGAAATCCTCCAGGCTGGGCACTCTTCCCACTTTCATATTCTTAATTATTTAATTTACGGATAGGGGATATCAAGGCCTGCATGCTAAGCTACACTAATTTTACATAACATAATATTTCTTCTTAATTAATCCAAAAGTGTGTGTGGTGAGGTCTGTATCTAACTAATAAAGATCTTTCTAAAATTAGAAATTGCTTCATTAATATTTTTGGATGAAGTTTCTTTAACATCAGATGCCAAAAATTCTACATTTAAAGGACTTCTTATCTTTCATTAGAAACTGTCGGCTTATTCTCCCGATTCCTAGAAATTTTCCTGGAGCTGGAATATGGTGAAGCTAATCTATTTTGAACTCAGCTTGTTGAGTTCACATGTAAAATTGGCTGAGGTTTGCAATAAATCTGGAGAGGGAAAATGTCTGAAGAAAAAAATCCAATTCTTTTTCCACAAGAGCAATTATGGTGGGGTTTTTTTCCTTTTCTTTTCTTGGCAAATGATCAATTAATATTTGTACTCTGAAGAAAACTATTGACCCACCTATCAGGACCTATCCTTTCTCCAGGGACAGATGAGGAACAGAAATCTTGATTATTTCTCAATACTTTGAAGACCACAAGCCAATAATAAAATCTATATTGGATCTATCTGTACAGAAGAACAAAAGGTGCACATTCAGTAGTTTCTATTTGTTGGGTATAGGAGTTATTAGATACTGCAGAACCTAATGTATTCCATCATCAGAAGAGTTTGGTTGTTCATTATTTGGGACTTGACTGCAACTCTAAAAAGGATCTGTCAGTTAAGGTAAATTACAAGCACAGTAGGAATACAGAGGTCAGCATACGTGTCCATGAAAGATCTTTTCCCTGAGTATTTAATAGTGATTTATTCAGATTTAGTCATCCAGGCTTGATGGCTTCAAGTTTACAAATCCAACCAAATCATCTGAAAGTGTCTCAGTGAATTGTGAAAGAGATAAGATTGTCCACCTGGATCTGGCTGACAAGCTGCAAAACGATGCTTTGCCTTCACCTTCTGATTTCTCAACTTCCAGAGTGCTACTTCTGTCTTCTGGAACAGCACCACATCAGTCTTTGTTCACTTTAAGAACAAGATCAATTTTTTCCTTTTAATTTGGACTACACAATCTCTCTACATTCAAAGAAATGGAACTGAGATTTGGATCCATTTGACCATATTAAGAATGAATTCTAATCAGTTCCTGTGGACTGAAAACCAAAGGTGAGGGAACACTTGAATCATTTCCTCTACCTCGTCAACCTCTACCACGTCAACCATAAAAATCTGCTCATGTGTTGATTATGCCCAAGAATAAAATGCATCAGAAACTGATCCCACAATCCTTGACTTACTACAAGTAGAAGCTCAGCATTTGCCTCTGGAATTGTGGGACCACCAGAAGGAGCATCAACACTGTCCACCTGCAACAGCAGATGAAAATTTGTAGTCATGTAAAGCATTTGGGACAATCTAAACCGGCACTGAAAAAAAGAGAAGTGGTGGAAAATGCCTGAAAGAATGGGAAACCATAAAAGCAGAGAGTGAAGACACCTTTCAAGTAGCAATAAAAATACACTGGAGACCTTTTTGGATTGTTAATTCATGTTTTGCTTGTTATCCTCAAGGTTCCCACTCAAAAATAATTTTTTTCCTAAAGCTTACGACCTCTCCTGTGCACTCTTTACAATCAGAATCCCCTTCCCATATTTCATGGATCTGTATCTGAGGACTCCAACTTCATGTACGAACAATAACCTTGGCTCCAAAACCCACAGCACAGTTCAGCACCTCAGCTGATTTTCCTGTGCCAAGCTACCCCTCTGCTTTCATAGGCTTGGGATCAGAAAAGACATGAGAACAGGGAGCTGGAGAAACAGAGCGTGGTTTCGAGCAAGGGAGAGAGTGCTGGGGAGCAAGGGAAGCAATGGAAAGGGAGCAGAGCGCCGTACTGGCTCAGTTTGGAAAGGATCACTCCAGTGTTTTGTTTCAGCCAGACTGGAATAAAATTAGCAACTGGCTCTGAATTCAGGGTCTGTGTTCCTCCACCCAGAACTGAAAGCTCTGTAGTCCAGTAGGTGTATCTGGAAGCCAAACTAGCTTTATATGCTTCTGCTTTACCGAGTCCAGCCCAATATTTATTGCTGCAGTTCCCCTGAACAGCACCCTGCTACCTCTGTGATTAGCACCAACATTATTTTTAGGGACCTAAAGTTCCTTCATCAGTTTCGGGTTATGCACCTACAGACACACACACACAATCCAACAAGACAAATTTGTAATTCGGATGAAAAAAGCAGCAGAAAACAGGCTGCCCTTTCACAATATTTTTACCAACAATTTGAGACTTTCCCTTTTTTTCCCCCACTCAACTAATTACCAAGAAGGATGTCTAAACTACTGAAATGCTGAAAGCCCAAACCACATTTTTGTGTGGTTAAGTGCTCAGCATTTGAATTCATGAGACTAATGCAAATCTTGATTTGACTTAGTTAATATCAACAAGGAACTTCCACTGAACATCAGACAGGATCCATTTAGTCTGGGCTCAGGGAAACCAGCATTAACTACCCCTGAAAAAGTAATTAATAGCATTTAAAATAAACAATTCTAGAACAGCCAGCTGAAAAAGAAACCTCCCTCATAGCCTCAGACAGTTCATTTATTGCTTATTTGAAAAATAGCAGTTTATACCTCTTACAGTGAAATATCTCAAACATGGACTATTCAAAGGAACTTAAAGGACAGAGAGGCTCAGCTGTTACTCAGCCTTAGTCCACAAGTCCTGTGCAGGGCCAGGAGTTGGACTCGACAACTGGACTTGTGGGTTCCTTCCACTCAACTTGTTCTGTGATTCTGTGTAATTAAGCTTCATTTGCCTAACTTCCAAACCCCACAGTTCTCCATTCTAGCCAGCAGATGTGCACTTTCCAACAACTAATACAGTGATCCTTTTTAGAAGACAAAACCACAGGTTCCTCTCATCCATCCTACCTGGATGGGATCTGACTTGTGCATTCTCTGCAGAACAGCACAAATCCCAGATCAAACAGAATTTATTAATGCTGTACCAACTGGCTTGCCCTTGTCTGGGCAGATGCTTATGAAGGCTTGGTGACATCCTCAAAATGTATTTTGTTCTTGGCATAATGACGAATTTGCTGTGACTGACAGCCTGGCCAGACACACATTGTTCTTCAGTGATACCTAGTGATAACTAATACCAGTGTAAAGCCAGTCACATCTGTAGCTGTTTTACCTGGAAGAGTTGACTAAAAGGATAAGAGGATGAGGTGTATTCATCAGGCCCACTTTATTACCTCTTAACTTAGAAAATGATTGACTGGATAGTATGGGAATGGAGATGTGTGAGGAAATGTCACAACAGCTGCATCTCTTGGATACATCCTGTTTAAATGCATCAAACTCTAACCCAAATACCTCGTCAAAGTGGGTGACAGAGGTTCACGCTTGGCTCAGTGCTGCTGGTTTCACTGCATCTGAAAGCAGACTCACAGACAGTGTGGTGTCTCAGTTACTTGCAAAATCAAAGAATTCCGATTTCAAGGGTTTCGTTTAAATGAAAATTCAGATTCTGGAGAAGAAAACAAAACCCACTAAAACAGGAAGGATGGTATTGTGGTTAAGTTTCTAGTGTAGGGCTCTGAAGACCTGAATTATGTTCCATTCCTAGCCCTTCTGCAGACTGTCTCACTCTCTGACTTCAAGCAAATCACTGAATCTCTTGGTGCTTGACTTCCCTTTTCTAAAGATGATGTTGGTGATTTGATCAGTTTAGATACTGAGCACATTCACATAAGAGCTACCATGTACATTATCAGCACAAGAGAGGCTCTAACCTCAAAAGAGTAATAGTAAAATATGTGACCCTATTTACTGAACTGTTCTTGCAAGAAAATAGCAATTCTGTATTAATTCCCACACTGATCACCCACTTACTACACCAAACTCTAAACAACATGCTGTCCCACAGACACACTGGCCTGCCAATTAATCCAGATTCATAACACGATCAGTGTCTGCTTCTATTCTCAAAAGTGAGGAAAAAGCTAAAATGGGGAATGCCTGCTGATTTCCTAAGCCTTTCAGGTTTTTTGATTTTTTTTTTTCCCACAGGACTGTCCCTGCAGAGGGGATGAATTCAGCAGAGTGTGGAGTGCCCCATAATGGAATTTATACTGGGGAATACCATACATGGTATCACAACCTCCTCCCTCCTGGTGGTTTCAGAGGGTGAGGAAAGGCTTGGAGCACAAATAGAGGAAGCTCTGCCTCTATTACTCTGCTCTTAGTTGGGCTAAGAGTGTGGGGTTTGGAAAACTAAGCAACAGGCAAATGTTTCATATATTCCCAACAGATACAGTACTCTCCTACCTTCAAAACCATCTTCAGAACCATGTTTCTTCTCTTGCTGCCTACTGGCAGACCTTACCTGGCATCCCCTGTTCCCAGTGCTTTCTACACAGATTCCCTGTTGCCTTTGCCCTGTTTCTAGCCAGTGAGCCATGCTCCTGCTGCACAAATGCCCAGCAATTCCTCTGAATTTTCTGTCATTTTCCAAAACAGTATCTACAAAATAGGGCTAAGGACTTTTATTTTTAGCAAAAGCTGAGTTTGTTCTTTATCCTAGCTTTTGGAGGTTTACTGATACAAACCTTCAGAGCAAAAGCATTTACTTTCCTGCTCTAGAAGCAAGGGAGAAAGGAAGATGGGATAATGTCTCCCAATAATCTTCTCTCCAGATTCTGCTTTTCTTTTCTGAGACCATCAGCAGGGAAGAAAGGGAACACAATTTGTTTCTCCACATGAAGGAGAGAAAAATAGGCATTTCACATGGAAGGCTTCACTTACCAAACAGGTTCTAAGTCTAATTAACCTCGCAAAAAGCACCAAGTGCTCATTAAGCTGCCAGAGCACGGATCAGAATCACCTGGACTGGCAGCAGTGCTTTCACCTTCAGCCCTTTAGCTAGAGATGTTTGCCCATGTGCTCTGTCCAGCAGCTCTGCCCCGGTTCCCATTTCTGCACTGCCCTCTACTGGGTGCAGTGACCGCACCCTGTCGGATCCTGCTGGCACGGAGCTCTTCCCAAGGCACACACACTGCTGGGGGGTTAAGTTGAGGGAGAAGATGCAGGAAAGGAAATGGAAGGATGGCAATGGAGGATTGCAAAAACGAAACATGAGTGGGAAAAACTGAAGATTTCCCAAGAAAGCTCAGCTTGTAGGACCTTCACATTAAACCCTCAATTCCTATCACAAAAACTTCACTCACTGTGAAAATCTTTCATATACTACAGCTGAAGCCCACTTCTCCTGGGCAAGCCTTTCTAAGGCACTTCATGGAGCACCCGGCCCACCTCTCACTTTGATTCACATAGGGATGGTGTCAGACTCCATAAGCACAGCCTGACACACTTGGCTTCTGGTGTCCGAGCTGGCAGGTTCACTCCATCACTCTCCTCTGCGACTGGGAGTTCACCTACCCATTCGAGCCTTGCCAAGCTCTGAAGCTTTGCAACTAAATATTATTACCACATTCCTGCTCAATGAAGACGACTTTTTGGACACACACTTTGTCAGCTGCACTACTCAGTCCATGGCAGACAGGCTGCATGTGCACCTGCAGGATCTTTCTTTCCCCTGTGATCTTACAAAATTAAAAATTACATGACAGTTAAACAGCTTTCCTGGCACATCTACAGCAACCTTCAGCCAATTCCATCTCATGTGAGAAACACGCACCCCACTGTGCTGCATTACAGCCATGCGGTGCTCTGCTCCTTAAAGCCACAGCGATGGCAGGAGAAGGCTGCAGCAGCAGGGAGGGAGCTCGCTGGGCGCCTCGGGGACTGGGGGAGGAGTTAAGAGGATGTGAGCGGTACTTTTGGTTCTGATTTACCTTATCTTGACAGAGTTAAGCACTTCAAAACCCTTTTCTTTGAAGGGTGGCGGGGGAGAAAGGGGACTTTGTCTTGGCTAAGTAGACTTTAAGCTGTTAAGGGCAAGGCCTGGCTGTACACCTGTGTGAACATCAACAGTGCCATATCCAAACCAGCCATGGAGTCTCCTCCTGCAGGGAGCACACCATGCCAAAGCAAACAGTGGCAATATTGCATGTTCAGATTCTAAGGGAAGTTTCAGTTCCACCATTCCTTCGTGCTTTTATACAGTAAAGCAGATGAGCTTCCCCCAGCTGTTTACACCAAACCTTGACTAAAGCTCTGTTGCTCAAAACTTGAGAGAAGAGGCTGAAAAGTGATAAAGTGAATCTCTGTGCCAGGTCTTAAAATTAATGGTACACTGCTTCTCCAAATTCATGACAACTATGCTCTTGCATGACAGAACATAAGCAGTAAATTTTGGTGTCTAAAGCATCATCAGAAATTTCCAGGTTCACCTATTGTACACTGGCTTCACATCACTGTAAGGTGCTGTATTGCCATCAGGTTAAGTCAGTCTGCGACCACTCTGGATTTTGACAAGAATATTTAGTCTCAAAGCAGGAAATACATTCCCCCCACTTCATCCCAAAGGACAACTCACAAGACCTTGCCAGCCCCTCTCCCCCTAATCATTTGACAGGGACATTTCCTTTTCACTGACACATAACATCATGTTAACTGCAGGGAAACTTCTTGGCCTTTAAAACGTGTTGGTTATTACTTAAGGAAACATCCTCTTTGGAAGAAAGCACACTTTACTGGGCCTGTTTAAGGGAACACATAAGACACTGGTGTGGTACTTGAGGTTTCAAGTCTCCTGGGTGAGCAGAACAGCATTACAAGTCTCCTGCACTGGCTGCTGGCAAGGCTATAAATACAGCTGCGATTTAAACAGTTACTTTTAATTCTGATTACTCTGTAGAAAACCCCAGGGAAATTCTGCTTTGAGAACTCAAACCCCAATGTAGAATCTTTAAAGTCTTCTCAGTGGCAGGATCATGAGCTTCTCTGGATGCTTTTCTCACTTTGAGATTATTGGTCTAATATTTTTTCCTTTCTTGGACATTTAAGTTATACATTAAGTCCTCTCACCTCTTCTGTCCATGCTGACCTGTTAGCTCTGAGGAGAGCAGCTTATTTCACGTTAAACCTCCCCGCATTAGTTACTTGCTTGCTTTTCTTGCCGTTTCCCTCCTGAGGTAGCTGCCAGTCAGAGCCTCATCCATGACCTACCTCCAGTGTGCCTTCGCCTCCCTGGGGCTTCAGAGCGCTCCCGTGCTCGGATTTTCCCCGCAGCACCTCTCGGCCGTGCCCGCGGCCACCGTCTGCTCCGCCGGAGCTGTCCGGAAAAAAAAGCAAGAAAAGAGTAAACCCAGACGTAGTCGGACATGAGAAGCGAGGTCGAAGAGCATCCCCAGCGGCGGGGCGGGGAGGAGCTCGCGGGGCGTTCTCCGGGGCCGGTGCTCGCGCTGGCTCAGTGCCACCAACTCTTTGGGAAAGCGAAAGTGAACACAGGCCACATGTTTTCCGAGAAGGCCGGGGGAGGAGCCGAGCTGAGCTCCGCCGCGTTAAATAGAAAGCCGGGGCGATGTGCGGCCCCAGAGCGCTGGAAGTGCCGCTCGCACGCCTGCCCCGCGGCAGCCCCGGCTCGCCGCGGCGCCAGGCAGGGCCCCCGCCGGAGGATGCTCGGCCGGCAGCCGGGGCCAGGACCAGGACTAGCAGCAGGACTGGGACTGGCAGCGTGTGCTGCGCTCCGG